>SSNS01000416.1:455645-535206 GCA_006937985.1 Aphyosemion australe
CCCCCCCCCCCCCCCCGAAGCCTCCGTTTTTCTTTCTTTCAATTGTTTTAAACCCGTTTTTCGTTTCCTCTTTAGTTTTTATTCTCTCTTTTTTTGATAGACTCAAACAAACATGGTGCCAGCCGTGGTATGCATGTGTGAATCTTTCCCCGTCACTCGTTCTCCTCTTTGTGCTGAAGCGGAGTGGAACCACTACAGAAACAGAAAAGAAAAAAGAGACAGACCAGTTGGCAATACTTCAGTCACTTCTTCGTCTGACCGACACTGGACTTCCGCCCGCCACTTCCCTGCTGAGAGGGGGGTGGGAGGAGGAGGGGGGAGGAAGGAGGGGGGGGGGGGACTTCGCTTCAAATCAAATCAGATTTTAAAAAAGAAAACACAAAAAAGCACCTTTTGAACCTTTTTTTCTCTTTTTTTAACTGTGCTGAAGTGAAGTCAAGTGCTTTATTATTATTATATTATTATTATTATTGTAGCCACTCTGTCTGGAACCCTTTTTTGAAGAAAAAAAGGAAAAAAAACTTAAAGCCAATCTGCACATCTTGTTCCAACGAACTTGCTTGTATGACCAAGTGACTGTCGTGGATTTTTTTTGTTTGTTTGTTGAACTGATAATGAACAAAACAACCATGTCAAAAAGCAGTGAAACAGCTAAAAATGGTGGCAAATGCAGAAGTATTTAATGGTAACGATCATGCAAAACTCAAACTCTACAGCAAAGTCTCACAATCCAGAATCACGCTGCCTGAATCAAGCCTCATCCGTTTTGTCGTCAAAGCTTCGTTTCCTCCTTTGTTGAAATTTTTTGTCTTTTTTTGTTTGTTTTTTGTCATCCTGCACACTATCACACGCATCTGTCATGAATAAAAAAAATGAATAATGAATAGACTTTTATTCGATGCATAACTACATGTTGGCTCGGTAGGCGTAGTTGAAACTAGTTCCATTCCGACATGAGAGCATAATAGTAAATCAAAAATATGAGCTTCTTTATGTATCGCTTCTGCCGCTGTAGTGTTCTGGTCAGATTTAAAGATGAAAAGACTTCATATATCTGAAATACTGTATTTACAAATGCAAACCAGGGCTGGCCTCAATAGAACAAAAGGGAGGGTTGGGGGGGGGGCAGGTTTTTAACTCCGTCCGACGTGCGTTCGCTCTGCTGAAGTCCGGAACTTTCATGCAAAGTTCCGACGGCTGGTTTGAGTTGATAAAAGTGCTTTTTTTTATTGCTTAAAGTCTTTGTAGTTTTTGTAAAACTTCAGCATCACCGGAGTCGTTCTTCCGCCGAGCTGCTGCGCGGTTTGTTTGCTTTTTGTGCCGAAACCCAGCAGCGCTGCAGAAGGAGCCTCTTAGCCGATGCACCGCCTTAGAAAGCTATCCAAGAGAGTTTTATTTTTGCAAGCGCATAGTTTTAATTGCATATTTTTCTGATGAATGATTGAATGTATTTGCTTTGAGGAGAAATATCGTGGGTGTATTGTCTGAATGTGGAAACGAGTAAAGACTCGAGCACAAAGTGGAAAGAAGTTCCAATACCACGAATAATAAAAGACCTTAAGTTTAATTCTCCTAGATTTTATCAGTATTCAGCTGGTGAATTTTTGTTTTTTACCTAATTAGAGAGAATTTTTTTATTTTTGCTCCTATGAACACTAAACTAGTTTAGCAAAGTTTTACTTTGAAATCATCTTTAATTCATCATGTTAGATTAACGCTCCAAAAGTGTAATTCTGAAATAATTATGAGTCAAATTTCTCCTCTTTAGTGACTAAATCTCACTAACTAGTTTTGAAAGCGCTGCATGACTCCAGCTAAAACCGGTTAAAACTTATTTGTATTCCAGTAAAGCGTGACGTATTTGCTCGAGTCCTTGCTGTATTTTATTTAAAATGACATTTTTTTCTACCGTTTGCACCTGGCTTCCTTAAAAAGCTTTTATGCAAATAAGTTTGCGTGTCAACAACCAAATAGTTTAAGATTTTTTTCTAAATCAGTTGAAGAATTTCTGAACAAACCACTGGTTTGTTTGGATAAAACACTTGGTTTGTTCTGCCTTTTCATCCCCTGAAATCAGGGGATTTCACCAGAACTAATCACAGAACAGCACGTCTTGTTCTGTAAATTTATTACCAATCAGGCTCCTGAACTGTTTATATGAAAACACAGTTTTGTTCAGCCTAAAAGCTCTTTGTGTGCATCATTTCCTGGACTGGTGCCCAGCTTTAACTACAGAGGGCCGTTTGAGCCAAAAGATGCAGCTCATTGTGCACAAATCTTTTTTACTAAAGCAAATTATTTGCCTGATTTCTCCCAGTTTAGGGTTTCAAACTTCGTTCATGTTAAGCTGCGTTCAAAATCGAAATCATTGAGACAATCAAAGGTTGCACTGAAGTATTTTCGTATTCAAAATTTTTCCGTACAATCGTGAGCCCCCCCAAAAAGACGTTTTTATGTACTGTGAGAATTAATGATGAATTTTAAAGATTGTGAAACAGGAACTTCCCTCCAGGCGGTCGAGGCGCCGATCACGTCAAAGTGGATATTTACGTTTTAGAGCCCGACGTTGGATTTGCTCTGGAGGGAACCAGGTGCTTTAAATGTTATTTAACGGGGAGTTGAGGCCAGCCCTGCTTCATAACAAACGTTCTGCTTCTTCTACTACTGCTACTATCAAACAAACAACCCTGGGCGCAGAAAACGAGCCGAACACTGTTTTGGATTCTCTTGTGCAAGGTGTGTGAAACGTCCAACTTTGCATACACTACCAGCATTTTTGCACTGAAAACCCAAATGGATGTGGAGCACCAGCTTGTTTGTTTCATTTTATTTAATTCCCAACACTTTTGTTAACCAGTGTCCGACCCAAAAGGAGGTGAAATGAACTTTTTGGGGTTGAATGTGTATTTAATAATAAAAATAGCCATGAGTATTTGCTTGAAAAGTGTTGGAGCTCAGTTTCTGTCGCCCAGGTCAGCAAAACAACATGTTGATGTCTGCTGTATTTCAATAAAACACAGCCTTTTTCAAAGGGTACACCTCGTTCTTACTGTGTGCTTTTATTTTCTGCACATAAACACGACTCACATGCATGGTGGAGATTCGCTTTTTGGACCTATGATTAAGTTTATACCACTTTGCCTTTGAATTTTATGTCAGACGTCATAAACTTGTTTCTCGGATAAGACCGTCCAGGACGGAGTGTTCTCTCTGTAATGTGAAAAGGATCGGATCAGATTGGTGAGAACAAGTGTGTGAACGAGGCTCATTTCATGTTTTTTTTTATTTTTTATAGGTCTAATCAGTAACTCGTGCACCAAAAAGGTCCAAACTGAAGGTTAAACCTAATTTGGACCCCAGGAGTCCAAAAATAAAGCACCTTAGATCCCTGAACGGAGAAAACAAAGAAGCTTTAAGGCTCTGACGGAAACATCAGCGCTCACCTTCATCCCAGCAGAGCGTGGTGTAAAAATATTTTAAGGTTTTAAAAATCACATGTCAGAAATGTTAATTGTTTAGAGCAGAATGAGACTCGCGTGGAACTGCACAGAAATAAATGTTTGAATTCACGAGTTGGAAACAAAACTTTTCCCTTGGAACTAATTTAACTTGATGAAGAACTTTGTTCACGAGTCGACGTGTCTAAGGTGTCGTACCGAAGGGTTTGGGGAGTGTTTTGGCTCTTTTGGCAGATGTTTTGTGCCTCTGCTGTTGTGTATTTTTGGCGGTTATGGCTCACTTTATGTCCGTCTTGGTCGTTTTGTGTCCCGTCAGACCTCTCATCGCTCTACCTGTTGAATTATTTCAATTCTGAGGGTTTTAGAGTAGACCATGATGTACTTTTATCATTATTTCATTTTTCTTAAATAATTAGCCTCTCTTCGTTGTTATGGAAGGTTTTATATTTGGAGTTGGTTTCTTGTTCCAAATCGTATCCTTCTACTTTCCTCTACCGTTTTGGGTTTTCATGTCTTTTATGAAGATGCCGTCACAGAGGATGGCTCCGTTACTTTGTGTGACTCGAGGTGGCCCACTACACAGCCCAAGATCTCAGTGAGTCAACCTGCACGACATCTCCCTCTAGAGTCTAGAGCAACATCATCTAAAAGTATACGTCACTAAACACCAACAGATACCCAAGAAGGCAACGATAAAAGGGTAGAAAAGCGCTGGCGTTAACACTTCTTCTATTGGACTTTGAACCAAAAACGCCAAAAAGGAGTTCTCCACATTTTCTTGCGCGTAGCCTCCATTGTTGCTTATGTTGATGCTGCTGCTCTCGTACTCTACACGCGTCCCTCTCTGGGTGGGTTTTTATTGGTAGACTGAAGTCCAGAGTCGTAGGTTTTCAGACTTGAAGACCAAGGATGAATCTGGTCGTGAGACGGCTCTATAATTTGGCGGTGGGCCAGTCACAATGGACGTCCACAGACCTGCAAATTACCGTCCCATGTGGCGTTTTTCACCATGACTTCATGATTTATCTACAACAGCCAAGAAATGCATGATAGGAACCAGGCTTAAAGTTAAAAAAGGTGATAATGTTTTCATTTGGTTTTCACTTTTACAAAAACTGCTCATAAACTATTCCATCCCGATGAACGAGACAATCCAGTTCAAGGATCTGATCGCATCTTAGCACAAAACTACCATCAGTCTGTTTTACAGATACTGATTTTAAAATGTATGTCCCCGTAGCTGGAAGTTGTTCCAACACAAACCGTGAAACAAATCCGTAAAGTTCTTTCCAGTTGTGCGTGATCGCTGCTCCTCATCTGATTAAGTGACTCAAGTCTCCAAACAGAGATAAAGACTAAAGGTGGGAAACGGTTTAAACAAAGGAAACATTCCTGCAGCTGCGATGTGGAAAGTTTCTCCAGCCTTTTTAGCATTTCCATCCGGCTCATTTTGGATGTTCTTCACGTTGCCGAGCCCATCCCTGGCAAGCTGTAATATCTGCTCGGTATTCTCAACGGAGATCACGGGGCTGGTGTTAATTTAAGTTGAGCTCTGCCTTTGGAATTACAATGAGAATGAAGGGGGCTGTAAAAAAAAATTAAAAATGAATGAGAATAAAGGTGAGGAATCACACTTTGGCCTGATAGCAGCGCGGGGCGGATTGAAAGGCGTCGTGCCTTCAGAGTGTGTTTGAGTGAGTGTGTGTCTCTTTAATGATGTGTATGGGTGTGCATGTCTAAATATTCATATGGTGGGTTCTGGCTTGTGTCTCAGCAAATAAATCCACCGCTGAAGGATGAACGTTTCTTCTGAAACATCGTTTGTGTCAGGTGCTGCGTTTGGGTCTCGTGGGAAATCAGGTAAATGTGAGTTCTGCACTTAAAACCTTTTTTTTAGCTTCACAACGGTGATTTCTGCTTGAATTTCAAACCTTGGTCAAATTTTTAGGAATTCATTGAAGGATAATGTTTTAATGTAATCCAACATCACAAGAAAGTTTCCAAAATGTCTCAAAACATTTGCGAGGGTTCTCAGAGTCTCAAAGTTAGGGATGTTCCCATCACGTTTATTTGCTCCGATCCGATTTCGAGTCATTTGATTTTGAGTATCTGCCGACACCGAGTCCCGATCCGATACTTTTCAGGAAAGATTTAAAATAAAACATCCGAGTTGTCCTTCAAGTTTCACTTGTTTAGAAAGTGTTTTAATATTATGAATATAATAAAAGGAGCAGCATTTCTCATATTTCAAGTTGTTTATTCCCTCAAGCTGCAGCTGTATTGGTCGATGTTCCCGTGACTGGGCAGGCATGTGGCGCCTCTGTCGGCTAACCTTTCCCTGCACAGCACCTGTAGCTACCGGGCGGCTCAGGTGCTACAGCACCTGTAGCTACCGGGCAGCTCAGGTGCTG
Source organism: Aphyosemion australe (assembly GCA_006937985.1). Classification (NCBI taxonomy): domain Eukaryota; kingdom Metazoa; phylum Chordata; class Actinopteri; order Cyprinodontiformes; family Nothobranchiidae; genus Aphyosemion; species Aphyosemion australe. The sequence goes on from SSNS01000416.1 coordinate 461,515, forward strand.
CAGCAGACTTAGAAACCCCGATGTTTTGCAGTCTTTTGGCAATTTCCGATCTTTTACACACGATTCCGATTTTTTTAAAAACACGTGATCTGGTCTGATTTCCGATCATGTGATCGGATCGGAGCATCCCTAGTTTTGGATGCATCCCAGAATGTCGCTCAGCTAAATTTATGCTTCAGGTCTTTTTATTGCGCGCTACGCTTCCAGAACGCGTCAAGCTCAGGCCAGACAGGAGGTCAAACATGACAGCCGTGTAAAACTTTCAAAATAAATGACACAAGTGTTGTGCGTACCAGTTATGTGTGATTTCTGGAAATTTGCATATTATCTCAGTTTTGGTTTCCAGCTTTGCCAACAACCACAGCCCAGCGAGACTCTGGCTGAAGCTCAAAGTATGTAGAATGTGGTTGGAAAAATGCAAATGTAGAAAGTCTGTCTTGCCTCTGAACCTGATTAAGGTGCAGCTACATGCTAGTGTGGCGTTTTACTTCCTTTAATGAGCCGTTCAGAACTATAACAGCAAGATGGCGAACAACCACACTTCCTCTATGCTGGAGACATATTACAGTATTAAGTGTAGTAAGTGCTCTGTACTGTAAGAGTACTAACACCAGATATGGCAATGTATTCATCTACTGATCAACTTACTGCGTTTGACGCGTCTTGGTTTGTCATCTAGAATCTTCTGGTGCTGATCCGTAACTGGCACCAGCCATGAAACTCAGAACATGAGAAAGTGATTTTTTGCTTAGGAAAATGGGTTGCAGTACCAACATTTGACCACATGATGTCATTATTCACTCTTACATATTGCACCTTTAATGTAAGAAGGAAAATAAAAGATTCTGTCCTAAATCTGTTTACGTCTTCCACAGAGATGATGCGACCCACAAACATTCCTAAATCAAGGAGAAGACCTTCAATAGTGGAAGTCTGATCCATGATATCAGCGTTGGCTGGTTTTCCAAACCCTACAGAAAAGTCTTTATATAAATCCTACTAACGATCCTCCTCCCTCAGGGAAACGTCATCATTTTTAGAAAACGCGAGGCCTCCCCTCCTCCAGTGAGACCTTTTCGGTAGCTACCTCCAGCCGTACTCTGCAGCTCCCAGGTGTGAACGGGTGTAAGTGTGTGAATGTAAATCAGGGGTGTTGTTGAGAAACAGAACACGTGCTAGGATCAGCTTCTCCTCATGTATAAAAGCCTAAGGACGGAAAAAGAAGTGAGCAGTCCCACGAGAAATCTCTGCCGCTTTACCGACTAAACTCTAGGGATTTACAGCCTGAAATGTTAAACACAAACACGGCGCTGGGTCTGCAGTCAGTGATTCCATCTGGAATTCCTACATTTGAAATCAAAGGAGCGTCAACACGTCACTGGTCAATTCAGGAAACCATATTGGGTAAAGAAACGTCGGTGTGTAGCGGATCATGATTCAGCCTCCATGAGACTTTAGAAGAAGCTGCTTTTGCATTTTTAATTTTTATATTTGAATTAAAGAACTAGCCTTTCCCCTCCCAGATGGACACCTCAACGCCCAGCGTCTCAACAAGCTGAAGATGCCTACACTCCTCTTGAGGTAGGACCTCTCACCCTACTGGATGTAAAGTAGAAGCTAAATATTAGCTTGTGAAAAATGCCCGACAGTGGATATACTGAACCTGAAGAAGCTCAGTCAAACTGAACCTGTCGTTCCCACTGTCGGCTGCCTTCAGCATCATGAGGTGAGACGGATCAATTCTGCTGACCTTCAGATGAAGCTTTTGGAGCTGCTTCCTGCTAATCCCAGATTAAATCAGCTTCTTTCCATTAGTTGCTGAATGATTAAACACCACGACTCCTTCTCAAACACGTCTTCTGCATATTTTGCACAAACTTCTTTGCATTGTTGCAAACTTTTTCTAGTGACAGTTGTGTTTGTGTCTAGAGCCTGGTTCACATGGCAGGATAATCATGGTGATTTTTGACTAGCCCCGCCCCTTCAGACAATCTTAAGGATGTGCTCGATTACCGTAATGACTCTAAAGGTAGTACTAGCTTTTGTGGTGAGTTACGAGCACTGTGGTCCACTTGGAAAGACACCAGGACCGCTTTGATCAGAAATGATGGATTTCCTACATGTTGGATCGTCTTGGTCTGGTTTTCAGGGATAAACAAGCGTACCGCCTGTTGAATGTGACGTGTAGCCAATCAGAAAGCCAGGTAACAGAAGCTCCTCCCCTGCCAGGTTTGTTTAGTTACGGTTGTCCCACAAGCTGTCCAGTCTGAGCGGAGAATACCTGTCAGTGAAAGCAGTAGGGTCTCTCATTCTTTAACAACTGGCCAACAACTTAACCATCCTGCCGTGTGAACTGGGATTTAGTGGGTGAATCCTTCTGCACCAAGAGAAGGTCTTCATTTGTCTGAAATTCAATCCACTCACCAACTAACTTCAACTCAAAATCTGCAAAAGCGACAGGTTTAGAGCTGTTTTCTGCAAAGGTTGATTCACTGCAACAGATCCTGATCTGCCCGAGTCCAAAAGTTAATCGCTTGGTAACGTGCATCCAACAAAGATCCTCTGAGATTTTCATTAAAATTCTCCTGGTCGTTCAGATATTTTGCTAACAAACACACACAAGCTAAAACGTTAGCGTTGTCCTTTGCTTTTTGGCAGAGGGCGATGAAACTTTTCAGCCTCCTGTCTTCTGATCGTCTTACAGTTGTTGCATCACCGTGTTAGCTTTGTATCGTTTCTGCAAAATAATTCCTCACCTCATTCACACGAAAGCTCTGGGCTTCATCGTATTCTTCACAGCTGTTCCCGTGAAACGGTTTGACAGCATGTTTGTTCTGGGCTGAACTTGAACTTTGATCTAAAGGGCAAACGTGTATCAGCCTGTGTGAGTTGTTGTGTGTTTCTCATTTAAGGAGGTTAAAACTGGCACTTCTGCTAATGAGTAAAGCTCATCACAGAGAGAACGTGTTGTTTCTGCGGCGGCTAGTGTTCAGAGATGCGGCGTGTGCATGTAAAGTATGAACACAAAAGACGTCGAAAGCCATTTTCACACATGAACAGAGTAGATTTCTTGAGTGTGCAGTCAATTCTCTCTGCACTTCCTCTGCTGTTTGCACATGTTCTTCCCAGCAGGGTGCTGCATGCTGGAGATCACCAGCAAGGCAGGGGTGTTTGGTGGGGCACAGACGATGGAGGACATGATGCAAAAACGGTGCAACGATCGGGGATGAGGCTCCTTGATGAATGTTTTTGTGTTGATATTTTAACATATTCACAGGGCTGGAAGCAAGTAAAGTGAAACATACAGGTAACACACACACACACATACACACACACACGCACGCACACACACACACACACACACACACACACACACACACACACACACACACACACACACACACACACACACACACACACACACACACACACACACACACACACACACACAGAATTCCAGATTATTAGCTCACAGAAATCTCATCCCTCAAAGTATTTACTGTCCTACAGAAGAATAATCAAGATGGCTATTGCTCCATGCAGAGGTCAAAGGTCAGGAGTCACAAACCAGGTAAAAATCCACTGATCTCATCACCCACCGCCACACGGCCGAGGTTGTGCAGTAATGTTTTCATTTGCTTGTTAGGAAATCATCTCATGAACCAGTAGATGGATTTTAATGAAACTCTCAGAAAGTAATCATGGATGTTCATCTGATACTGATTAGCTGCTTGAGTCAATCTGATTCAAGATGGCTGCCACGGCTAATCAATATTAGCAAACACAATTAGTTTAGATGTAGTAGCTGAGAGTCATCCACAGCACGTCGTGCATAATGGTCATAAGATGGTTTCAGTTTCAAATTTCAAATAAAATATATTTATTTATCACTCACTACAACCTTCAAGGATGTCCAAACTACACAAACTACACAACATCAGTGACATAAGATCATAACAGGATATTGTAAAAACATAAACAATAAAGATGAAAACTTAAAGTGTCAGTCACCCCCTACCAGAGTCTTACTACACCAATGCGCCACAAGGGGGGCGTTGCCTGTGGCCCCTCCCCATCCAACTCACCACCCCCCAGCCCACTCGTCAGTCACTTGGCGAACCAAAGCACTAACAAACACACACCCACCCGCTCGAACTGAACCGCCAACAAACACTCACACACTCTGCTCAGACAGAGAAACAGCAGCAAGCTTCCTAGTCTGGAGGATTTCTCTACACCTCCTTCACCAGAGGGAGGGAGGGAGGGAGGGAGGTAGGAAGGAAGGAAGGAAGGAAGGAAGGAAGGAAGGAAGGAAGGAAGGAAGGAAGGAAGGAAGGAAAGAAGGAAGGAAGGAAGGTTTTTTGCACGAGGCGAGCGGCCCTAAATCGTTTTGTATCATATCGGTTTGTGAGTTACACGAGGCCACCGGTGCCAAGCCAGCTGGAGGCGTGGCCGAGACTCGGCTGCTTTTAGACCCCACAGCAGCAGTGCAGCAGACATCACAGGGTACCGGCTAACGTACACGGCACTGCTTAGCCAATAGCAAAGGCTGATTCAAATTCAAATGTAGTGCTGACCTTTAACCTGAGGAGGGCGCTACACTGACTGTTGTAGGCAGAATATTTTAAATAAGAGTCACTAAAATGCCAACATAACGACTACATGCCTACAGCACTATTAGAAACTCATTTATACAGTTTATCAGCAAAAACTGTTGATTTGGGGGTGACTTGCTCTTTAACTAGGGGGGAGTAGATATGAGTCGTCTGCATAAAGAGGGAATTTAGCGTCATCCTGATGGAGTTGCCCCCCCACCCCCCAGAGGTAACAAATACAGGGCAAACGAAAGGGGACCAAGGACAGAGCCCTGTGGCACCCCTCCCTCCATTGGAGTCTCCATGGTAGCAGGCATTCCTGTGAAGGGCTGATTCACTGAGAACCACGTATGTAATATGTAATAATTGCTCTTTTTAAAATAAAATCTACTTTCTACATTTTTATTATAAAAGTGATTTTATTTTATTTATTTATTTTTTAGAAAAAAGGATTTTAATAAGCAAATGAGTGAAATGACTCCACTGAAACGTTTTCACCACATGCACGATCTCCAGCCCACACAGACCAGAACACCAAAACAGCACCAGAACCATCCCAATCACAATTTCTGCTTCGCTTCAAGTCCACTCTCTGTGGTTTAGAGGCATCATGGGACGCGTTTCTTTCTGAATTTTCAGTTTTCTGTCTCATCCAGCTGTCTGCAAAAGCTTTTGTGCTCCACATACATCAGGAGGAAAAAAAAGAATAGTTTGTGTTGATTTGCGGACAGTATTCTCCCTGCCTTTAAACTCCTTCCTGCTGTTCGGCTGCCGACTCTCACAATTTGCAGAAATGATGAAACGCACATCAGAGAGGGACAGAGTTAACATTTAATATGGAGACAAATAAACAGTAGTGAGTCGCAGAAACGTGGAGCGATGCACGAAAAGCAGAGAAACGGGAAAAAGTCACGTTTCTCCGATGAGGCTGAGAATATCTTTGTTCATGAGACGCTAATTAAAACCGTTATTACAGATGCTCCTTTAACTTTCTTACAGTTTATCAACATTTGTATATTTAATCAAGCCCCAATCAGACCCGCTGGTGGGGCTTTAATGGCTCGCTGCTCATCAACAGAGAGGCCGTTCTGTGATCAGATCAGATGCTGGGAACGCCACGATGAGCCATCCTTCTTCACTTCATTATTTTTCAGCCTTCGTGCGCAGCGGGGTTGTGACCCACAGCCGCCCGGCTCCCATTCAGCTCTCAGCTCCTCACTGGGAGGCTCCCATTAAAACTCCAGCCTGAAACTCGGAGCCGATCCACTGAAGCAGCGACTAATGCCTACAGAGAAATCCCTGCTCTGAGTTTGACCCGTCATCAATATTCTGGTAGGTGTATTACCTCGGTGATTTTTGTTTTGTTGCTGGATTTCTCCCCTCAAACAGCTGATTTTATGTCTCGGTGCCCAAACCCTTTAAACATTTACTGCTCGCTCTGACAGCTGAAACAGTGACTCAGCCCATCAACTTAATGGTTCATCAGCCACTCGTTCTCCAGTAAGAAGCTTTTAAAGTGAAACAGGGTCTAGTTAGCTAATCACCCCCCCGATCGTCTCTTCAGACGGTTGTGGATGTCTTTGGTGTCCCGCTCCCCTCGCTGGTGTTTTGATCAGGTTTTTGAAGACGTATAAAGTTTTTTCTCTGTCCTTTAACAAAGATGGCTCCTTCTCAACCACTGATCCTCAAAGGTTCGTCATCGATCAAACCGCCATTACAACCGTCTTCAGCTAAGAAAAGTGGTCCAGTAGTGACGGGCCCACTACTAGAAGCTCACTGCTGGTGACCAGTTGAAAACTGCAAATGTTCAGCAGGAATCTCACTTTTGCATTGCTGAGGACATTTTACTGCAGTGTGGTCATCGGCCCTCCTGATCACCAAGTCTTTGGGATGGTTTTATTTTATTAAGCGTGTCTAACATTACGCCTCACACTAAATAAAATCATGATTATACTTTAATCGGATGAGATGAAGCTCTTTAGCTAGCTGGTTTCTAACGCTCCATCCTGCTCCAGCCCGTGTGCGTTTCCTCTCTTCGAGGCATACTGCCTTCACGTCTGTCCTGACACGTTGTGTTCTCCCTCGGTTCGCTGGGATTTGTTTTTAAAACACCCAAATTAACATCCTCCAAGAGTGTTGGTGCCATATTTTGTTTCGCCAGGGGTTGTGTTAGGCCACTCACTTGACTCCCACACTTAAAACTTCTCCAATTAATTTGCACAACTTGTTTTTCTGGTGTTGTTCTGGTTTTAAGCTGCATCTGCAGTGCTGTAACTGATAAACTTCTCGTCATTAACGGGGAAACTTCCTCGACCATGTGGTTTCTGATCCATGTTGTACTTCCTGTATTTTTATTGAGATAATTGACTAAACATGTTAGTAAGAGAAACAACCCATTATTTTAGTTCGAGATGGATACATGGCAGCACAGCAGTGTGGATCAGGAAGATGATGGCGACCGTAACGACGGGGTCAGCCCAGCACCCTGAGACTCTGACGTAAAATAAAAGAAAGCACATGTCAGAAGAAAGCGCGTTGATCCTGAAACCGTCTCAGAAAGAAGCCTGAGAAAAGTGAAAAGCTGAATTTCTATTTCAGACCGTGGCCCTTCTCTTTGATCATCCTGCTAAACCAGAGGACCACCTGTCTGGTTTAACACCTCTCAGGTGAATCTCGGGGCACCTTTGCTTTCAGAAAGCCTGCTTGTCAACTCTTAACCCCCGAGCAGCAGAAAATGTGCATCCAACTGTCTGCAGTTTGTTTTTATTCTGAAACAAGGCGATAAAAGGACATTTGTGAAGTCAAGAAGAATACGTCGTTTTCTCTTTTCTGCTTTTATCAGAGCCCATCACTCCCAAACCTTTCCTCAGTGATCCAAACGGGTTTGGATATTATTTAAACATTTACCTAAAACATCAGAATGAAACGCTGGGTTGCTGTAAAACGTGTAATGATCATTTATCATTGTGGCTTTGTCCTTTTCCAGCTCCGTTATCCCAGCTGGTTTAGGGGCTGTCGTGATGAGATTCTAGCTGTTTGACGCCATGTCGACGGCTGTAGCGAGTTTTTAGATTATTACTTTAATCGAAGGCTGTAAGGGCCGACTTTATCATGCTGGATTCATCTTTCTGAAAAGCCTAAAAAGTTGAGGTGGCTCAGGCATCTGGTTAGGACGCCTCCCTGGTGAGGTTTTCCAGACACGTCCAACCAGGAGGAGACCCAAAGGAAGACCCAGGACACGCTGGAGGGACTATGTCTCTCAGCTGGCCAGGGAACACCTTGGGATTCCCCCGGAGGAGCTGGCCCAAGTGGCTGGGGAGAGGGAGGTCTGGGCCTGTCTCCTCGGACCCGACTCCAGACAAGCGGAGGAGGATGTGATGTACATTTTGATCTGAATCTCCAGTTGGATATTAATCTAACAACAGTCTGCTGCAGGTAGGACACTGAAAATGGTCACTCACCACAGTTATCACCTTCATGAGTCCCTTACCTGGGATGTGACCTTTTCATTTTATGAATGCTGCTACGGATTTGTTGATTTATTCATCATTTATCATTGAGAAGGAAAACTTTTTTATGTTCCACAAGTTATTTCAGTGCAGAATCAGCTCGTGTATTTCACTAATGAAATACTTTATTCTCTGCTTCTTGTGTTGCACAGATCCAACATGTCAGCTATCAACTCCTGATGCACACGAGTATGTCAAAGTTGTCAAACGGGGGATTTCACCCATACACCCTCACTCACACACTCACACACACACACACACACACCCCTGTCACAAGTGTCAGCACTCATATATGAGTGTTACAGTATCTGCTGCGCAGGAGAAGCACATCAGCAGCCTACACACACACACACACACACACACACACACACACACACACACACACACACACACACACACACACACACACACACACACACACACACACACACACACACACACACACACACACACACACACACACACACACACACACACACACACACACACACGCACACACACAAGGTTCAGCTAAATGGAGCATTTTACAGGAAAATCTTCAGCTGGATGAGGAAGAACACACTCCGACACACACCCTCCCTGCGTGAATACGGCGCTGAAAGGCAGAAGGATAACCACACTCAGACACTGGGAGCACTTAGTCAAACACACACGTTACAGCATTTGGGGCACAACAGCTTTCATTCCTGACTGCTGCTCTATATCTCACGGAAACACGATTTCACACTGAACTCTTCAACCCAGCCTTTCAGCAGAAGAAGAAAGACGACGGAAGAGTGTGAGCAGAAAACTCCGAACGCATCAGTATTTTTGGCAGCCGGTGAGTGAGGCGATGGTTCCACGCCCGCCTCCTCCGTGTTTACCCCCAACAACAGCGTGAACTGTTTTTAGACTACTCACAATATCAAGGTGCTAAACTGTGACTCCGCATGAGTAAATATGTCTTCTACCTAAACGATACCTGGTGTCACCTTAAAACAACAACCAAATGCAAATGTTGGAAAATTCTGCAGATATTTTTTATTTTTTGCACAAACATGTTCCAAAGGTTCGACATGCTTTACGTGAAAAACTCCCAAATTGTTGAAAATGTTGCCAAAACGGTGAATGTTGCTAACATGCCCACCACTGCATGCAGAATAGTTTGTAAGTTCAAGGAACACTTGGTAATATTCTGTTAGGTTCACTTAAAGGTTAAATTATGCAAAACTCCTCTTTTGCATCCTTCTGTGCTGCCATGTGGGCCTCTACCGCCTCTAGGAACACTCCAAAGATCAAAACCCATCCGTCCGTTTTCTGTCAGGGTTTGGTTTTAGAAGTTATGTCAGCAGTTCCTAGAAGTGCCCGTTTGTGATGTCACAAACAGGGAAATTAGCATAGAACCACATCTCACGTGGAGTCCACTTGCTGCTCCTCCAGCAGCTCTACTCAGAGCCCCTCCCAGATATCAGAGCTTCTCAGCTTATAGCAGCCTGAGCAGGGGATGGGTGGGCGTGGCCAGCTCCTGCTTTTCTTAAAGTGACAGAGCCCTGAAACGACTCATTCTGGAAGGTACTGAAAATGTCAAGAATAAAACTGCTGCTTAATGTGAGAGGGATGTGTGCAAAGAACTTCATCAACATGTTCAGCATCGACCAGAGAACTATTTTTACATCCTTTATTACATCTCCTAACAGAAGTTAGGGGATTGGAGCTGGTCTTTTTCTGCTTACTGACTAGCCATTAGCTTATCAATCCTTTAAACTGCTTTTGAATTATAATGTGAAGAGCCACACAGCTGCTTTTAAAACACGTCAGACTTTAAATCTGCCCAGATTTGATGTGCAGTGGCTGCAGCATGAATTAAATTAAAGGTGAGGCGAAAACAAGGTTGGATTTCTTTTTCTCTGAGCTGGAAAAGTGACATATTTACTTCTGAGCTGCTCAGTAATGAGAGATTCCCAAATCAAATACTAGTGACAGGGATTTGCTTTCTTACGTCTCAGACTTGACTGTCAGGTATCGTGAAAGCTTTCAGCGTTTGTGTTTAATTTTCTCCTAAATCTTGTTTCTCGGCTGATATTTGATGAAATCTGAATGGTTTTCATCTGCAGAGGAAACTGGGCTGTGCACCAGCTAGCTCACGGGGATCAGGAGGAGCCTGCATCTCCTTTTGGATCTTGGTGGAACGTGAAAAGTTGAACTCACTAAACTGTTCTTCTGATTTTCACTTTTTGCTAACCTGTAGATTCCAGAAAGTCTTTGATTTCTTTTCAGTAGTTACGTTTCTGAGCTTCTGTCTAACAGCAGCATCTAATGGATCTTATCTGGTAAAACTCCAGCAAAGGGATGTGGAGTTTTGACCCTAGCAAAGGTTATTGTGACCATGTTTGCACACCTCCCCACATTTTAGATCAGTGAACAAGAGACGTTCCAGGAATAAAACCGTCACAGTTCTTGGTAAAAAATCACCTATTTGGCTGATTTAACCTGCACTAAATAACAGAGTGGAAAGACCTTTAAATGCATTTCTCTTCAAGATCCTTTTTTAAAATTTTAATTTGAAACTCCAATTGTCCTTCCTGCTTTTCTATTCAATTAATTCACAGAACGGATTTTCGTCTGAGTGTTGAAAGAATAAATGGGAAAAACACAAACAATAAAAACATTTTAATGAATAAAATAAATGTCCTTTTTTATCATTTGTAATTGTTCTGTGGGATTGTTCACCGTCTGGCTCCAGACAAACTTTTTATTCACAGTGTGGGTGTGTTTGGAAAAAACCATGAATTTTCATAAATTAGATACATTTTTTGTTGTTTTTGATGCCACATGTGAGAGTGATTTGTGTGTGTGTGTGTGTGTGTGTGCGTGTGTGTGTGTGTGTGTGCGTGCGTGCGTGCGTGTGTGTGTGTGTGTGTGTGTGTGTGTGTGCGCGCGCGCGCGTGTGTGTGTGTTGTGTGTGCGTGCGTGTGTGTGTGTGTGTTTTCTGTGGTCGCACTTGAGTTTTGTTCTTTATCCGCTGGGAGAAAAAGTAGAAACAACAGCTGGGAGAGAGCAGAGGACACACATCCACCGTGGCACAAAATCAGACACACACACACACACACACACACACACACACACACACACACACACACACACACACACACACACACACACACACACACACACACACACACACACACACACAGAGCATCACACTTTCCTCTCCTTTCGCACACATATTCACACATTTGTCATGTTCACATTATTCTCCTTGCCCACACACACACACACACACACACACCATTTTTCTCAATCTAACAACATGAACACACACTGACTCACTTACTCTACTTCTCACTTTCTCCGCTCTTCCTCTCTGCCGCTGACATGAACATAATCATTGGGTTCTCTATTGTCATGTCCTGGGGTGTGTGTGTGTGTGTGTGTGTGTGTGTGTGTGTGTGTGTGTGTCTCAGACATATGCTCTTTAACATGTAAATAGGATTTAAACCATACATATGTTGTAATGAGGTGTTTATTACATATATGACCACTTTCTTTTACAGACCAGCAGTAACACTTTATGTCCCAGAATCAGCTAACCTACTGAGTAACTAATGATGAACGAATCAGGATCTCATGATGAATGAATGATTACCTCAGCTTCACAACCATCCCATAGTGGATGTACTAGCTAATGATTCTTTAAGGTAATGGTTCGTCATTATGAGTTTTACCTTTAGTGCTGCAGAGCTATTATTGAACAAGAGACGTTTAAGCAAATTGGAAACAGGAGGTTTTACCAAAGTGTTATCATTGCTTTATGCAGATGATGTGGTCCTGTTGGCTTCATCAGAACGTGATCTCCAGCTTTTGCTGGAGCAGTTCGCAGCTGAGTGTGAAGCAGCTGGGATGAGAATCAGCTCCTCTAAATCTGAGACCATGGTCTTGAGTCGGAAAAGGGTAGAATGCCTTCTCCAGGTCAGGGACGAGGTCCTGCCCCAAGTGGAGGAGTTTAAGTATCTCGGGGTCTTGTTCAATAGACGGATTGGTGCTGCGTCTGCAGTGATGGGGGCGTTGTACCGGTCTGTCGTGGTGAAGAGAGAGCTGAGCCAGAAGGAGAAGCTCTGGATTTACCGGTGGATCTACGTTCCTACCCTCACCTATGGTCACGAGCTTTGGGTAGTGACCGAAAGAACGAGATCATGGATACAAGCGGCCGAAATGAGTTTTCTCTGCAGGGTGGCTGGGCTCTCCCTTAGAGATAGGGTGAGGAGCTCGGTCATCCGGGAGGGGCTCAGAGTAGACCTGCTGCTCCTCCACCTCGAGAGGAGCCAGTTCAGGTGGCTCGGGCATCTGATTAGGATGCCTCCTGGACGCCTCCCTGGTGAGGTTTTCCAGGCACCTCCCACCAGGAGGAGACCCAAAGGAAGACCCAGGACACGCAGTCAGAGCAATGTCAGAGCCGTTACAGCAATATTCCTATCAAGCGTGGCGGCCACATTTGCCGCAAAATTCCTTCAACGTCATGCCACCACGGCGTGTTCATAACCTTTTCAGTACAATTGTTGCTGATTTGCCGGCATGGCGTGTCTAATAAAAAGGGCTAGAGAGTAATTCTCACTGAGGGTTTAAGCTAAAGCCAGTTTCTTACTTGGGGGTGACTTTTGGCAACTATTAGAGACACGAAATTCGTAGAAAATGCATGAAATGACACGGACATGGTACCTTGTGCACATGTCAAAAATAAATGCTTTAAACGCTACATTAATGCAACAGTTGAGCCATTTTGTTTCACAATTAAGTCAAATTGTGTTTTAATTGTGTCCTAATTTGTTTGCATTCTACCTTTTTATTCTGTCACACTGAAATCGCCACACCTCGGCTGCCCCCAGAGTCGCCTCACACAGACATCAAACTGAAGATACTTTCAGACGCACATGAGATGACTCGATTTTGAGAGGAAACGTGTTTTTTGTTCGGTGAGGTTCGGCGACTCCTGAAAGGAAACAGAAACCCTTGCTCACATTTTTGGAGCTTTAAAGAAATTCACTGGAGAACGCTGTCTGCTGATCATCACCAACGCCACTGAGAACAAGTCCATTAAGGAGTAAATTGCCTCCATTTAAACATTTTTAAAAAGTAGTTGGAGACCATTTTCCTCATCCTAACATCTGAACTGCTGCTGATTTATTTTCTAATCTTTTTGCATTTATTTTTGCTTCATGAGGTTTGAAGTATTTAAACTCCGTTGATATTATTTATGTTGTTATTTAATAGGCTGAACGGTGAGGAGGTGGTTCCATCACCTCACAGCAAGAAGGTCGAAGCTTTAATTTTAGCTGGAGGCTTTCTGTGTGGAGCTTCTACCCGAGCATGCGTGGGTTTTTACCGGGCTCCCGCCGAAAGTCCAAACATGCATGTTGGGTTAATTGGAGAGTCTAAATTGACCTGAGGAGTGTGTGCTTGGCTGTGCCGGCCTGCGATGCACCGATGATGTAACCAGAGTTCATCCCTCCTCCTGAATGCTGGGATAGACCCATAAGGTGACCCTGAACCAGATTAAACAGGTACAGGAAAACAAATGGGAGCTTATTTTTATGATTCTGAGGATTTTAGTAAAAACGAACAGGTAATTGATGTGTAGAACCAGCGACGTTTCTCCACAGCTGTTTCTGAAGGTGGAGCTGAAACTAAAACGCTGGTTTGATGTTCATCGGGACACACCTGAGTGCTAAATCATCTATGAAACCACGTCCAGAATCGGCCCGTTTTCACCAACGGACCTTCTGGGGAAATTTACCAAACCTTCGCTGTTTGTATCTCTACTTCACCAGAACGGCTCCGGGACATTCAGGAACCAGCCGAGAGTCAGGAGGCGGGACTTGTGGTTTACTGATGCTGATTGGTTGTAACTCGGTAGGAAATGGTGTCGGCAGACACAGAAAACTGTAGCATTTGTACAACAGCCGTTTCTAAAGTCACGCTGGAAAATGTGATGAAAATCGCCCACAGTGCCGTATCCTACGAGTGCCGTAGAAAACGGAGCTACTGCTGGTCATTCAATGCCTCCTTTAGCTCACGGCCACTTTCCCGCTCCTCCAAATAGATAAATGATGGCATACTTGGTAGAATAGACTTTATTAATATCCGTGGACGCCTCTTAGCTCTGATGGTTTACTGCTGAACTGCTGTGATGCTGACGTCTTAGAAAAGTCCAGAAAGGGACGATGTTGACAGCTGAGAGGACAGAGCCACCAGATTTTCTCCTTCCAGGAACTTCCTGCTACTCCTGTAGTAAAAACACGGCTTTCCAGTAAAACTCACTCAGACTCGTGCAGAAACACCATCAGACTGGACCGTGCTCTAATTAGCTTTCCCTCCAGACTGAAACAAACAAATTCACATTCCTTCTTCATCAAGGTTATCCAGCAGTTTTACACCAGAAAGAAGCGCTAACAAGCTCCCGTATCCACAGCCAGCCCGCTGCCCTGCAGCAGGACACCGGACCCCCACCAGTTCCCAGCGTGTAACCTCTGACCTTTTGTGTTTGTTGTAAGCCTCTTCCAGACATGCTCTGCTCTCCATCACATGGATGGCTATTGAAGGTGACGGTGTGATGTCTGAATCACCTCTAAAAGAGTTAAACGGCATGTTGTAGTGAGCGTATGCGACACACCTGAGTGCTAAATCATCTGCGACTTCAGAAGGGTTTGGGTTTGTGGTGCTGAAGCTTCTCACATGCTTTTAGATGATGTGACAGATCTCCTGCTTCTGTTTTGGACGACTACTGAACTCTTCATATCCTAAACCTTGGCTCGTTTAGGATTTCTTTGTTCGTATTTTAGAGCTGAGTTTCGCCTCATTTACTGCTGTTTTCCAAACGTCGGCTGTTGTTCAGGCATCAAGGACCGCTGTGTGACTTTCACACAAATACTTCATAGAATGAGGGAAACTAAAAACTAGGTACATCTAAAGTATGCTGACACTAACTCAGAGTATTCCATAAGATGACCTTTCATGAATCAGTCCTTTGACCATCATCTAAACTGACTGAATATCTCAATCACCACAAAACATTGTTACTCAAAATGTAGAAAACTGACTAGATGACAGCTAATAATGCGTTTGGTCCTTTAACTGTGGTGGAATCAACTCCAAAAGTCAAGAATTCCCTCATTCAATAATTATTTTCTGCGTTTTATTAAACTTCCTGCATCTCTTAATAAAGGAGTTTCAACGTGTATTTTGCTCAATTATCACCTGGCTTTCTGTTTCTTTAAAATGAAACCCATTAGATGATAGTTTTGACTTTTCCATCAGACACATTTCTGGTTCTAGATTGATTTCTGCAAATCTCCCAGCATGCAAAGCTCAGCTCCCTTCTGAACTGTTGCAAAGCCATAAAGGTTTGTTGGGCGACGTTTCCTTTGTTTTTCATAAGAAAATGATGATGTGGTATTTGCATAGCTACAGATATAGATTAGAACACAAACAGTGTTTTTTCAAGTCTATTTTAGTTAATTAGAGCTGAAAGGTGTAATAAAACGAGTAGTCGCACGGGAAAATGGTGAAAGAAACACAACAAAGAGAAATGAAGTCAGGTGACATCTTTGTTTCTTCTATCTGTAACAGCAGCAAGAGGGATGAGAAAGCAAAGAGGTTTTCAGTCCTCAGACGTATAACGTGTCATTAAACGCAGCTTTTTATAAACTCGGGTTTTACTGCTGTTGTCAGAGCAGAGCAGACGAGTGCCGCTGCATCTCAGGGTAACGGTATTCTTAGAAACAACACACTGAGTGACACAAGGACACCGAGACGACACTTTCCCTGTTTTTAATATCAGAATTCAGTCGTTCCCACAAGACAAGCTCGTTCTGCAGCGTTCACCTGAAGTAACCTTCATTCTGGGTTTTTGTTCCTCCTCAGAATCTAATTGAATCAAACCAAAGCTAAATTAAAAGTGAAAGTAAAATTAGAAAATAGGATGAGAAGTTTGACCAAATTTGCTTTTCTTCAGTTTTTGTCCCACTGAGGCTGTCTG
Source organism: Aphyosemion australe (assembly GCA_006937985.1). Lineage (NCBI taxonomy): Eukaryota > Metazoa > Chordata > Actinopteri > Cyprinodontiformes > Nothobranchiidae > Aphyosemion > Aphyosemion australe. The sequence continues at coordinate 477,630 of SSNS01000416.1, forward strand.
CTACTTCAAATTTATCACTGCTTTTGCTCAACATTAAAGGGATATTTAGACTATTTTTATGTGCATTTTTATTTAAAAGTTATAAAAACCGACTCCTAACGTAGCTTATTGAACGGACTAATGCTAGGTTAGGCCAGCCGTCTAAACATGGTTGAAAACTGTAAAACCAAACGTCAAAATCTGAGTATAAACCTTTTAACATGGATCTGGTGAGCTGGTCTTCGAATAAAATTTTATTTTTCTTTTCCACATTAAGAACGGGGACGGGGGCTCCCTTGTGTCTGGACGCAACATTAGTGTGAAGGGTGTAATTTATCCATTTGCTTATGTGACAAAGAGTAGAACAACTCCACATTCAACCCTACAGATTAATAAAGGGAGGTCCATGTTATTAGGGTTTTGATTTTGGCAGAGTGGACTTTTGTTTAAAGTAACGAGTTTTCACTGCAGATAATTATGAAATAATCTGTATTTTTATGATTATATTTCTGTCATCATGTTTGATCTTTTGATTTAAAAACTGGAGAGCCTGATGGTGATGTGTGAGTTTTCTTTAGTGGAGATTCAAGTTCTCCCTGCCTTTAGAGATGTGCAGGACAAGTCCAGCCCAGGTCCCACTGGTGAGATCATCTCCGATAACAGCTGATGTCCTCTCCAGGAAGCTGCTGCAGGGTCGCCTGCTTTACTTCCTGTTACATGATCTCAAACTGGCTTTTAAATTTCAGGTGATTTCATGACCAGGTTTGAAAGGAACAGACCTGCAGCAACAAGCTGTCACTATAATTTTAGAGGAAAGACTTTAAGCCGCTGCTGCCTCTCTAAGATCAATTCTAAAATAATAAGACAACTCAGCTGGTCTTAATGACTAACAGGTGTATTTACAGACATGATTCAGCCAACTGTTGCAAAAATGTTTGCACTTTTATTTTCCTGCTCCATCTCCAACTCACAATTAGAAATCTGTCAGACTTTCTGTATTTAAACATCATGATGTGGACACAGAAATCGCTTAAACCTCGTTACAAACACAAGATGCTGAACGTGAAGCTCCTCAAAGCGTCTCTCACTGCACTGAATCAACATTAAATAGATTTGTTAAAGGAAATCTGAATCATCCTACACTTTAGCTCTGGTTTATCATTTATTTACCACTTTCTTAATGGATTATTTTTACAACCTCTCATTTAATTGCCTCGAGCTTTAAATATTTCAGCGACTCACCCATTTACTTTATCTGAAACTCTGCTTGTGTCTCCCGTATGAAATAATAACTTAGATTAAACTGTGTTGTGTGCAGCTCCTAATCTCCTGTCCCAACATGATTATTCACGAGCAAACCTGAAGAAGTTCATGCAGGTGAAATATTTAATTTGCTCCTACAGAACTGTAAGTGCTGAAATAAATTTACATGTAAGGCTAGTGTGGAGTTTCAGTGTGAAGCAAACTTTTCCTGGGAGAACTTTTCGGCACGTGTCATTGCATTTTATTAACACTTTTAAATTTTCAGCGCTGTCCATATTTGGAACAAGATCAGTAAATTTAGAATATGAGAAACCACAAAGGCACTGGTGAAACAGCAGCAGCGGTCTATAGAAAAGGATTGCTTCATTTATTTTCCTTTTAATGTGTAATGATAAAAGTTTAAAGCACACCAATCATAAGTGTAGAATTTCACTAGTGAACAGAATACGTTTCATGAATGTAGTGAGTTTTTGCGGAGTTTGCTGCTTTTTTTTCCATCTTTTTTCAGATGTTTCAACAGTTACTGAAGTAGAATTTCATAAGTTTCAAACCCTCTCATCACATTTAGTCATGCAAAGTGTTTATATGTGCAGTGTTGGTTCTTTTCTGATGGTTCACAGCCGGAGCTCTGCATTAATTCATCACGTGGTCATGACACCACCCTCTGTTGCGCCAAGGCTTAATGTGCATTTATACGACCGGCAAAGCCGCAATATTACTATCAAGTGTGGCGGCACGAATGCCGCAAAATTCCCGCAGCGTCGTGCCGCCATGGCGCGTTCATAAGACACACTCTTGCGGTAATATTACGCTGATTTGCTGGCATGGAGTGTCTTATAAAAAGGGCTTTAGAGTCCTGAGCTCCCACTCCAAGGGCAAAAAGGCAGTGACCGTAACACCCCCCTCCCTTAAAAGAAAGAAAAATATTTTTAAAAGTTCCATCACAAACATTTTTTTCCATTCTCTACGTAGTGTGTGGCATAATGCAAACATGTGACAAAGACACACTAAGCAGGAACCGCTTTCACTCGTGGATATTTCCCAGTTAGATGTGAAATATCACTAAATCATTTGAGATCAAATACAACAGTGAAGTAAATAAACATGGCAGAAGAGGAGGAGGATTTGTATATTCTTCGCTCCGTGCAGCGTGCTTCATCTTGCTTTCTGATTGGCTACATATCACATTCAACAGGCAGCACGCCTTGTCTGTCCTTCCAATTGGGTCAAAACCATCCAACATGTTGAATATAACCGATTTTATGGTTTAAGTCGTTCTGACGTCCTTCCAAGCAGACCAGATTCCTCTTAACACACCACACACGACAGGAATATCTTATAAAATTATCCTTAGAGCCATTACACTGATCAGGGCATCCTTAAAGGAATTCAATTCAATTCAGTTTATTTCTATAGCGCCAAATCACGACAAGAGTCGTCTCAAGGCTCTTCACAAAGTAAACATTCCAATACAGTTCAGTTCATTAAGCCAATCAGTAAAAAAGTTTCCTATATAAGGAACCCAGCAGATTGCATCAAGACACTGACTGTGTGTTGATATAATCCTCATAAGAAAGAACAGCTAACGAAGGCAGCAAAAGACTCACGTTGCTGTTAGCCAATCAGAGGTGATGCATTTACATATGATGAATATTAATGAGTAAGACTCCCCCCACTCCACTGACTTCCTCTGGGAGGGTGTTTAGGGAACATGTCCATGGTTGTGTTCTGAGTAACCCTAACCCCACTCATGAAGGGACTGACACAGGACTCATGATAGAGCGCCGCTCACCTCTTCTTCTCTGGAGAATCCTTTTTCTGGACGCAGCAAACAATGACCTTCCCTTGTCCTCAGCAGATGTCCCTGATGGGTTTTCTTGGATAGAAGTGGCTTCTTTGCTGCCCTTCTATCTTTGTTTACACCATCTTAATCAGTACAGTGATGAGTCTTATGCCTTTGTGGTCTGTTATAACATCAGAAGTTGAGTTTTGGACAATTATTCAGGGAGGACATGTTTGTTTAATTCAAAAGGGGGAATATTACACATAAAAGTGATGCATACAGACAGTTTGAGACAAAGTTTAGCCTAAATTTAAAACTTAAGTAGTCTCACGGGGGTCTGGGCAGACAAAAATCTTACATTTAATCATTTAAAATGAGACGATAGTGCTTTAATAACAGTCTGACAAGAGGGAAAACTCTGGAGTTAAATTAGATGCGGAGAAACTGACGAGGGGACGGACAGGACTATAAATATTCAAGGATGGAAGGTTAATGAGCCTCAGGTGACAACAATTACAGGAAGGACCAAAAACAGGAAACTAACGCACATAAAAAACATGGAGATGGAGAAATAAGACCTGAGAGACAAGAGGAGAAACAAGAACGCTCTTAAATCTTCAGAAAACAAGAACCTGGTAGGAACACTGCCTCACAAATTCAGACCTGCTTTAGATGTGGAATCATGCATTTTTCTACAAATATTTAAAAATGACATTCCTGTGTGTGTTTCATCTCATCTTTTTATGAGTTAGACTATTCTTTGTGTAATTTTACTTTATTGTGAAAAGCTGCTGTTTAAATAACTAAAATGATGTTTGGTCCCTCAGGTCTTCCTACACATCAGAATGATGATTTAAGGGTGCAAATTAACACACTAATCACGATTCTGCGAAGGAAACATAAAATGTAGCCGTTTTAGCAGCTGTAAGACTTTTACAGTTAAGTAAATTAGACTCCATAGACAACCATAGGATTCCAGTCACACTGGGAGAAAACCGTGTACGCCTTTAAAACTTTATAACTCTGGTAAACATGACATTAGAAACACTGTTCATAGTTTAAACGAGTTACAGAAAGCTGGACTTTAAATGACTGAACTTGTGCTTTGATGCCTTTTAAGGTTTTCACATAATCACAATTTAAGTTGTGTGATTTTTGGAGATTTTTCAACTGAATTTCCTACATTTTTATATATTTAGCAAAGTGTCCAACTCACACAACTTATTGAAAGTACATACAGAGGTTATACATCAAAACACACACCTTCCATAGACTTATGTGACATAATTGGTAAAAAAAAATATGTTTTTCTAAAAACTGCAAATGAAGAATCTATTCAACTCGTCAAAGCTCCTAAATTAAGCCCTGTAGAAACATAAGTTATAACTGCCAGAGCCTTCTGCTACTCAGTTTAAGATTTTTTTAAATATACATTAAAATTGTCACACAGTGGTTGTTTGTTACATTTTTAGTCTGAGTGTCTGTTTCTCGTTCATTTTGTGGTCTGGGTTTATGAAACCCAGCTGAACTTGGTCACCTTAGTGGGGCACTTTGGTTACCATGGTGACCCTAATGACTCACAGCAGAATGGTTTAACATTTCTGTTGATCTTGGTTCTTTTATACAGCTAATACATAAAATTAATGGCACCGTCTAAGCTTAGATTTTTATAAGATTGTTGAATAAAACTGTATTAGTGCTCTTCAGAATTTTGTCTGTTTTCTTATTTATTTTTTAAGCGTTTTGTTTATCTGCTGTCCCTGAGTCTTTGTGTGCTTTTAATTTATGTTGTTCATGTTTCCTTTTTGCTTCTCTCTTTTCTCTCCTGCACTCTGTGTGAATACTTTTTAATTACTTTTCACCTTCTTTTGTTGTCAGTTTAACTGGTTACGCCAACTGGAATGGCGTTTTGGAGATCCAAGCTGCCAGTCAACAAGAGGAAGTTCTTTAAACGGGAAAAACAGACGACTGCCTGAACGGGAGGCGCTGTGAACGTTTCTGTAACTAACGACGACTCTGGGGACAAAAAGATAACGTGAGAAGGGGGTGACAGATTTCCTTAAAAAGGAGTAAATTAGACTGAAGAAAGGAAGTGAGATGGATTTAAATCATTTGTTCTGGACGGTAGACGGCTGGCTGCAAACGCCGTCATCTTCTTTATCTCTTTACTTGGCGTCAAATCAAACCCGACCTCCATCAAAACACTTGATGCCAAAGATAAATCAGAAAAGTCAAAGGAAGAGCGGGAACAGCAAGTTCCTGTTAACTATTTAACCTGACAAACGAGTCGTCCTGCTGCTTTCATGGCTCGAGTGCTCTTGAGCCTGCAGGCAGGTTGTCGGACCAAAACCAACACTGAAACATACTGAAACCCGTTATCTGATGATCAAACTCTGCACTCCAAAAAACTGAAATAAATAGTTTGAACATGTCAACGTTACATGATTTTTTATTGTGACAAACGGAGGAGAAAAGCAGCGCTGACAGCTTGTTGTGTTGCTGGATAATTGTTTGTTTTGACAAGATCATAAATTAGCAGTTTTCTATGAAATAGTTATTTTTGGATGTCAGGAGAAAAGCTTGTTGTGGAGAGGTCACGCAACTTTCTTGTGATCACAAGCAAACACAATAACACAAAAAACAAAGATTTTAGTTTTAAAAACAGGAGATTTCTCTTATCTTCATCCTATTTGTTCATGTTTGACTATTTTTAAAAATCTCTTTTGCCTGAATAAGGACAGAATTTATTCATAATAGAAAGTTTTAGAATAATTTCCAGTTTTTTTATATAGATTTAACTCAACATGCTGTTTCATGAGTTAACGTCTAGAACAGCCTTTAGGGTGTCACTTGTACACATGCAGCCAGGTATCCCACAGATCAGAGATGTTTCTACGGTGTGGCCTGTCACCCAGTGACTACATACGGCACCAGAAACGAGTCTTTGTGACCAAAGTCACCAATCATTTGCTTGTGGACATAAATGACCCGGGTTTTATAGCCTAGAGATCTAGACGGGCCGTAGCAGAAGCAAAATGATCTTGCTTTGCATGTCGGTCTAGCCACGCCCATTTGGAACCTGAGCAGGCCCGAACAGGCTTGTGTCTGGCCAATCACATCGCTGTGTTGGTTTGGTGGGCGGGATGTTCCTGTGACTGAGCACAAAAACAAAGATGGCGGCGGCTCATTTGAAACGACTTTGGCATCAACTTTTTAGTCTTGGGCTTTTCTTTGAGTCAGGAGCAGATAGAGGCACTTAAGTCCTTTATTTAGAAAACGGATGGATTTGTGTCTTTTCAACAGAGAATGGTGGACCTCGCCGCTGACTGACATCTGTAGCGGTGAGTACGTCACGTTTTTCATTGTCCAATAGCGTGCAGACGCAGTTTTAAAGACAACGTAGATGCCGCCCCCCACAACTGAGATCTGTCTGTGGCCTCTTTTATAAAACAATGCCACCGATTTGCCGCAACGCCGATGTGGCATCAGGGAGCGTTTGGTCATTTATAAGAGCTCAGACCGTGGCGGTGATGTGGTGCAATCGAGTCCTTTTTATATAATTACACAATGGCGGTATAAAGGGGGTATGGGGGTGGTCTCTGCGCTGCTGCAGACTTCCGTGTATCTTGGACACAACTTGTGTTTTTTGACTCCTAAAGGCAGCTGTCCTCCACCGTCCCCGTGAGCCGGCTGATGACCTGAGCTCTGAACATCTTTTCTAATTTCCAAAACATATTAAAAAACAACTTTTCAATTTCCTCACAGGAGTCACAGGAACTTTTTCTCGTGCCGTTGGAATTTTGAACATGACAGAAATATTTGTGCAGTAAATTTCAAAATAAGAATGACTCACCGCACCTTCAAAGCAAATATCAGAGTCCTAATGCAGCGCTTTCCATTGACTCACTATGGATGGATGTGCTGATGCTGGTCTGTGAGAGCGGTTCGCTGATGGTCATGAAATAGATATGAAGCCTTAATGACACCATTTTCTTCAATGTGAGGTCCATTTATTCCCTAAACTAAACAGAACCACTGATCACAAACCAGTTGTTGTCAAGAGTTACCCTACAGTTAATGTTCATAATAAAGCAGGCATGTTGTTTTTAATTTCAGCACTGCATTAGTCTCTGCTGCACAAATGAAAAGAATTTCCCCATAAACTACAATGACTTCATAATCTTTCAAGAGGACTGCAAACAAATACGACTTTTTAAAGATGTGATTAAATCCCCCAAAATAGATAAATAAGCTCATCAGACACTAAAAACGCTCCAGTTTCAAGGTAACTGGACTTTTATTTGTGTCACTAAGACACTCTTTCCTAATAGCTGGGTTTTTATTTATCTCGTTTTATTTCCCAAAAGTGTAACGTATTTAAAGAGAAGCGGCGTCCATGAAATTAAATGTTTTTGGAGAATTTTAATTTCAAGGTTTCAGGTCTTTGAAGGCATTTAAATCCTAAACTGAGCTAAATGAAAAGACGACGCTGCAGAAACAAAAGTGTGAACATGAGTTCCCAGTAAACACGCTGGGCCGTGAGGCGGCGCGGCGCCTCATGTGACTCAGTGGCTCCAAAAGCGTTCGATTAACAGACAACCAAAACAAGGTGAAGGAGCTCCAGATGAGGCAAAAGCTGAAAATGTATTTCATGCTGAAAGCGTTAGTGTTAAATAAATATAAATAAAAGGTGTTTCACGTTTTAAAAACCCTCATTTGTAAAGTTTACTAACATGGAAGTGATTTCTTTACATTTTTTACCCACAAAGCAAAGCAGGAAGGAGCTGGATCTTTGTTCTGACCTCAAACAACAAAATGCTTTAATGTTTTCGAACGCTGTGCAGAGACGATCGGTTCCTATGTTCTCAATGCCTTTTGTGCACATTTAGCATTAGTCACACGTTTCAGTCGGAGTCGAGTGATTCGAGCGTAAAGCACACAGCGAGCACAACGGATGAGCTTTTCATGCTACACCCACCGAATCCTCCTAACACACACGCCTCTCCCTAAACATAATTATAATTTATATATATAATGTTTTCTTATAGGTCATGTTTGGAAACTGAAAAAATGGGTTAATGGTGACAATGAAATGTTTTTCCCCCATGCCTCGCAACCCACAGAGTGACTATTTTTGAGTATTTCGACGTATTAGTGGAGGGTAATTAGGCGCTTAATGTTTAAATCAAGATGTTCACGAACACAGAAGGTTTTTATTCTGGTTAGCAGACACGAACAAAACATCACAGAGAAGAGCCACGGAGCCTGAAGCGCTTACGGCACAACGCCGTTTTACACAAACTAAAACTGCAGAAACCACATTTAGAGCCACTTCTATACATTCATCTGTTTAAAGGTCAGGGTTAGAGGAGTTCAGCCAGACTCTGGTAGAACATGAAGCAGCAGCAGTTATTCTCACGCTTTATTGTTGGTTTAACACATATTACATTAAAAATACTAATTGCTCTATAGTACTGTCAACACCCTGTTCAGCATATTTTCCTTTGGTGTAAATTAGAAAGGTGTTAGAAAAAACAAGTAGCTTCATTTATATATTCTTGTATAGTTTTCAGATGTCGGCACAAATTGGGTACAGGCAGCACAAACAATATTTACAAGAGGCATTTAGAGGCAAAAGGATAATTAGGGTATGACAAAAGGTGGAGAAACTGGGGAGTATTCCTGCAGGGAGAGGGGCTGGGCTGATTAACGGAGGATGAAAAGGTGCAAACCGAGGACGGCACACGGTTAGCAAACACAATTGAGAATTTTGCACCCCGCTCTAATTCACAAAACTCTTGCAAAGGGACGTTTGGGACTGCTGTTGTCCATACTTAGATACAATATCATGGTAAAAACTACTCAATAGGGAGCGAATACGGTGCAGGGAGACAGTTTAGGAAGCGCTGTTGTCTCGCAGCAGGAAGGTCACGGGTTCAAGTACCGAACGCAGCATGCTCCTCGTGCATACGTGGGTTTTCTCCGGAGGCTCCGGTTTCCTCCCACAGACCAAAAACATGCATGTTGAGGTAAATTAAACACTCTAAATTGTCCCTAGGTGTGTGTGTGTGTGTGACTGGTTGTATAAATCCCTGTCCAGCTTGTCCCCCGCCTCTTGCTCAATGGTTGCTGGAGACAGACACCAGCTCCTCCATGGCCTACTGGAGAGTAGCTAAGTGTTGTTTTTATGCTGGGGGGTGGGTTTGTGTATCTTTGCTGTTGGATCTTTTGTCGCCTTCTTTTCCATTGAAAAGCTTCTTATTTAGTTTAAAATGAATCTGGAAAACATTGAAACCAACGTAGAGATTTTTGAAAGCTGTGATCACAAATACGCTGGTTGTTATCTCCTACATCCTTAAAAACAGATAGAAATCAGATCAGTTTAGGATATTTTCGATTCTAGGCCTAAAGATCAGACTTTAGTTGAAAAGATTAAACTCTAAATCTTTTAAATGTTCTTGTAAAACTGTCAAGATGCCTGAAAATCCCATGCAAATGTATTTTTATTTTTCTTAGACCCAATGTGCTTGTGTTGTCACCTGGTGCATGCATGCTGCCTTCTTTGCAGCAGAACTAGAAGATCTCTCCACTTTAGAGCATGGAGAACGCATTCTCTACTATAAATGTTACTTCAGGAATGTATTTGATCAACTAAATGTAATTAAAACTAAATAAAAACAACCAGATCCCAAAATGTGAACCTATATTCTCAACATTAAAAACATCTCTTCCATTGCAACAGTCTGATTTTAATATTATTTATTTCTTTTTTACTGTTCAGGAAACAATAAAGACTGAAAAAGTGCTTTTTGATGATTTCATGTAGGAGCCTGGCTGACAGATCGTTTACGGAACAAAGATGGTGGTTCATCCTCACGAGGCCTCTGGGAAATCGGAGCCGACGTGACGACAGCGGCGAGGTCACACATTAAGCACACACTAGCACATATTGTATGCATCAACACTGTATGTTCTTTGTTATCGGAGGTAATTTCTGCAGCCACAAACCCTGGTACTGGATGTTCTGCAGGTCACTTCAACTGTAGCTTCCAGCTAGAAAACGCTTTGTTTGTGTTGTCTGTTAAATTCGCTAATTGCCCCAAAAATGAATCCAAAAAAGGAAAATCACTACTCGCTCCTAAATTCCTGGAATCCCAATAGTTGACTGCAGAATGTAAGAAAAAGCTTTAGAGCCAATAAAGGTTTTTAATTCCTCTCCAACAAACACGTCTATATGAACATGACGTAAAACCTGATGCTACAAATGCTTTTGGTTTTAGTGAGAACAACCTGTGAAACAGTCGTGGAGTCCTGGGGGAGAGGGTGTAACGTAGTTTTATAGAAACATTAGTTTTGTTGTATTTTTGGATGTTGCCCTAAATTTCCTGGTGATGTGTTGCGGGTTGCCAGGTGTTGAGTGGTTTGTATCCCTGTAAGTCAGATGTGCACATTATCCCTCGTTAGTCAAAGTCAGTCTTAGTTAGTGTTTTCATTTGTTGAAGAACTTCTAATTCCCTCTTTTTTAATATACTGATGCAGCTTCAGGCCCCTGAATGAATAATGACCTCTAAATCCCAGGAGTTTAGACAAAGTGTGTTTTTCTTTCGGCATTAATCAAACCGTTGTCCTTGGTAAGAAAGCATGCCTATTACACCCATGAAGTTACTGAAGACTATACAATGGTCACATTTTGTTGCACATCTGGACGTTGTAACCTTAAGACACCAAATTTCTTTTTTGTCACAATTTGTTTAAAGAGCTCCTTCACTGATAAACCATGTTTTAATGATTATCTCTGATTCTAACGGGTCACTCTGAGTGTTTCCTGCAGGCTGAACATGAAAATAGTCTCCTCCACCTATCTCCTGCAGTAGCTTCTGATAGAAAATAGACTCTAGGTGAAACTCTAGGATTAGAAAATCCTGACAGATCTACGTCACACTGTCACTGAACATTCATGGACTCACCCATCTGGACTCACGACGGGGAAGGCTGTTGTTGGTTTAGCGTCCAGGAAACAGCAGAGAACGTCTGGGCTAGTAGAAGCTAACCGTTAGCATTAGCAACTCCACCACACAGCAGAACTCCTCCAGGCTTGTGTTATTGGTGGAGATAAAACATCAACGTTGCAGAGCAAACAGAGTCAGTGGTAGAGTCGTGTTGCTGTTAGCCAATCAGAGGAGAGATGTCCACATATCAGGAAGTAAGACTCCAGATCCTGCCGTCTGAAGCTACTTTTGCTCGGCTGACTTATAGTACGACTTACACAGCATTCATTTCTACTAGAGACCACTGCAGATGTATAGATGAAACGAGTGATCCACACATTTAACATACTTCAATATGAAAGAAGAGCTTAATTAAAATATGAGTGAAGGACCTATTTAAAGTGGAATGACTGTATTATGCTAAAGGAGCTCTAAAGGAAACGAGGCTGGGCCGATGTTCTGTGAGCATTAAAGCTGGTTTACTGGTAGCTGTCAGGTTGATAATGAAAAGCTGTTGGCTCCGGTAACTCGTGGCTCGAATCTGAGAGAGACGATGACTAAGTGCTGGCAGAAGTTGTGGACTTCCGTAAATAGGTGAGGTAGTGACGTGAAATGGAGATCCGGTGAGTGGAATGCTGGGTAACGGAGTCCTAGTTGGTAGATCCATGTCCAGGAGGGCCCTGGAGGGCGAGACACATCCTTTTGTGCTGCCAAGTGGGTCTCTGCTGCCCCTACAGACACTCTAAACTTCCACAGGAAGTAGATGTACTCTGATTTATTCATGAACTTTTAAATTGGCTTTAATTTGTTTTCTTAGAATGAGTCATTTGGCAGAGCGGTGTTCTGGTTATGGGTGGTAAAAAAACCTGGTTTATGTCAGGAACAGATCAAAGTTTAAACACAATTTAAAGTTTATACAGCTCACAGCGAGTCTCATAGCCACTTCTTGACTTTTGAAATCATCAAACAAAAAGAGAAATCCCTTTTCTGTTCCTGAGAGTCTTTGATTGATTCCACTTCCAACCTAAAAACCACAAGCTAAAGCATTTGGAGGATCTGTGTGAAGGATCTCGCACAGCGAGCACGTCCAGATTCGTCCTGATGTGTACAACTTTACGTCTTTATCTCCGTCCAGCTTTACATCAGACTGCAAACTGGCCGAGTCCAAACGGCGTTTTGGATGAGTTAGTCCTGCCTATACTCTTTCAGCAAGTCCAGCGCGGCTGCTATGAAACGTTAACGTCTGTGTTTAGGTAGCGTGGATTAGTCTAGCTAATGTGCTGCAAAGCACGGCGAGCTCCATCTGTTTGTAAACAAACATCACCGGAGGAGGAATTTAAAAATGAAACTGTGATGATTTTTCAGCTGTGTGCTCATGCGAGATCTCAGTTCAGGTGTGTGTTTTTATTATCCAAGCACAGAGGGAAATTTACACCTGAGATGTGGACACACTTCTGTTTACACCTTTCTACGATGCGTTTGTGTGAGCTGGAAATTTCCTGTTCAGAAGAACACAGAGAGGAAACTTTTCACCAAAAACTATTTGTTACTTTTAAATTTAGCAATTCCTATCAGGAAGAGAGAGCGTGATAAAAATCCCCAAGCTGTGATTTCTTTTTTTTGGGGGGGAATTTTGTTAATTGACCCTCCTATTTAATATAAGCCAGAGGTAAACCAAGGAGCACAATCCCGCCTTGTAATCAAAACAGATTAGCATGTTGTGGAAGAAACTAAGCAAAGCATTTCCGTGACACTCCAGGTGAGAAGGTTTTGTTTTGCAACGGAGCGCTAACAGACGGTTCAACATAACCTCCGACGCACTGAAGCATCCTCCAAATCATCTGCACAAAAGAAAAAGCTGTTCACTAATTGGTGAAGTGGTTGAATCAAATCTTTTATATGCTGATGGTAAATGGTTGTATTTTAAGCACCAGCGGGGAAAATAATCAGAAAATACTCTCAGAAATAATTAGACTCAGTGGCTGAATCATCCATCCGCTCGGCTGAAGAACTCAGGGTCGCGGGTTCAAGTTTTCTTTTAAATTCCTTATCTGCAAGTACGTTTACAAAGCGTACACGAAAACACTGAAAAGCTTTAGGAGATGAGTGTTGAGGCTATGCAAAGAATTATCTCGCCGCGGTACACAGCTGCACCGGGTTTTGGTGCGTTTGGATTTGACACACTGCTTTTGCTTTGACAATCAAGAGGCAGCATCTAAAGGAAAAACTTGAAAAAGCTCTCGCTTATGAAGCCTCAATGGCTCAATCAGCAAAGCAGGCAGGTTTAGAGGTGATGAGATCAAGTCACATCTCTGCTTCTAAAAAGCTGTTTGAAAGCCAACAACAGCGGAAAGACTGAAAGGCTGCCAGTGAAGCAGCTGCCGGCGGGTTTTAAGACTCCAGCGCAGTCAGCTGATTGTGCGAAGGTTGTGGGTTTGAGTCCCATTTACAGCCTTGTACTACGAGGGTCTTTAAAACAGCCAGGAGCTGTTTCTCTTTCAAAGCTGCAGACTGAGCGCTGGCTTTGTTTTCAGCTCAATCATTAACAAAAAAATAGACTTGTACAAAGGAGAGATGAGAATAAACGAGGATGAATGATAAAAATCTAATTCTGCTTTAATGATATTACCGCTGGAGAGCTAAGAGAGAGAAATTCTTTTCTGACTGGGAGAAAAAAGGAGATAAGTCATGAAAATGTACCATCGGCTCCCAGCAGAGCTAGAAAAATCAAACTACAAATGTTGCATTTAAAGCAGGAAAGCTGCTGAAACACTAAAGATCTTCTGATCATTGATTTTATTCCTTAGACATTAAACAGAAACATGACTTAAACAGAACATTGCCAAGATGTAAGAGACCTTCTAATATTCACGTTTTAGGGTGGTTGCATCTTCTTAAAAGGCTCTACTTGATGGTAGACGCTGTTTTCTCTCTGGATTGACTCAAGCTTTAGTCCTTAACATGTAGATTTTAGCCACTTATCCTCTTCTGTAAACCCAATCTGGGATTTCATAGTCGTGTGACAACGTTTGGTTGCGTTAATCCCGTCTCTCACTAGGCTACAACTGTTGGTGATGAACGTGGAGCATTTTCCAAAACGTCTCAAAAATGTTTGCAAAGGTTCCCGAATGCCTCATGTGGAAAACCGCTCTGCGCTGTCATACCGCTGGATGTTTGGCTTGTACCTCATCCAGTCATTGCATTCTAAATGATTAGATCCTAAACAGCCCATGACCGTCCAAAGCCAGAGTTGTGAAGGACACACTGGACCCGTCAAATCACAGGAAAAGAGGGCCGGATCCGTGGGCCGCATTTGAAGGTTTCTTTCAATCTGGAGTCTTTGTTGCAACGCTGTGATGTAGCCCCTGGTTTTAGACACACCCCTAGTGTTTGTTGTTTTACATGTTCTGTTTAGAGTCTGGTTCTGTTCTTTTTAGAAAAACGTTCAGGTGACGTAGCTGTTGTCTGTAATCTGAGCGTGTCCTCTGTCGGCTGGCAGAGCTGTCTCCGTTTTTTGCCTGTGTGTGTTGAGCTGGCAGCGAGGAGAGGGTAAGGAGGTTTAGAGAGGGTTCTGCAAGTTCTGACCTGCTGTTTGAAGGATTTTCCTTTTCTCAGAAGTTGAGAATAAATCAGGAAAGTCAAAATCTGACTAGTTTTTCACCATAAAAATGCCACGCTATATTAGCTAGCATACTAAACTGTTATGTGTATTACGTTGGGAATTATGGCAGAAAAGGTGCCAACAATGGGTCAAAAATGTAAAACTGTGGAAGTGGGACATGTTGGCGTGAATCTGCGGTTTCTGGGTCTGCAGCTGTGTACTATTGTGGAATTCATACAGGTGGAGGCGGGGTTTCATCTAATCCATGTGTTTTATTTTCGGTTTGAAGGAATGATTCATGAAAAAACCTATATTTCATAAAAAATGCTATCTCAATAGTGCCAACGGTAATGTTTTATCATATATTGTGCCCCTGGAAGGTGAAAAATAACATGATACAAGTACTTTAAAGTATTTGGCAACACTGATCCAGAGTCTGATCAAATGTTGACTAAATGCAAAAACCCCTCAGATATAGTAGGTAAACTTTATGGATGAATTGTGGCTCAACCCATTTACTAATTATTTAACATTTTTGAAATATGAATTGCACCAATCCCCTAAGAAAAGATATATTCTCTTTTCAGCTGCATCTCTGAGTCGCCTCAGTGGTAGGAAAGTTGCTGGTTTGAGTCCCTAACCTTCAGAATGCAGATCTGTCCTTGGGTGCTCATCGGATTGAGTGAAAATAGTAAAAATACTTTTAATAAAATACAAAGAAATCAGTGAAAGAAAAGTGCATGAAAGTGTTTTTATGAACATGAATGAAGAAGATGCTAATGTGGAGCCATTTTAACGCATCTAAGTTACCTTTCGACCACTTTTGATTATGATGTTTATTACAAGCTGTAAAGCACCTTGGGGGGCTCTATGGCTCTATATAAAAACAGATCATTTACCATAAAAAGCAAAGACCTGTAGTTGTTTCATTCCTTTTTAAAATACAGAGATCGTGCTCCTTCGTCACCATTGTTGAAATTTCTGATGATTTATTAGAGAAAACATTTTATTTTCTAATTTCCTGTCATCAAATTGTTTATTTTTCACACCAGCCTGACATTGTTTGGTTTTCCAGGAAGAGAATTTGCTTTGATGAGCTTTTCCTTTGTGTCGTTTTTCTGTGAATGTTTTCATTGACAGAATTTTATTCTTGAACTTTTTCTCTCCAAACAGAAAAAACAACACATGTTATTTCTGATTCTTCACATATCAGCAAGTCTTTTATAATTACAGATTCGTTCTGGGTTCTGACCCTTTCTAAACAACGTGATTCCACGGATTTCTTCAACTTTGATTTTAAACTTTTGCGTTTCTGTATATTTTAGCGTTTGTGCGCG
Source organism: Aphyosemion australe (assembly GCA_006937985.1). Lineage (NCBI taxonomy): Eukaryota > Metazoa > Chordata > Actinopteri > Cyprinodontiformes > Nothobranchiidae > Aphyosemion > Aphyosemion australe. The sequence continues at coordinate 493,581 of SSNS01000416.1, forward strand.
GGAGAATCCCAACGATGTGGAGTTTTTGTTGGGCGTCCTGGAATCAGCTCCTGTCATAAACGCTTTACCCGCCGTCTCCCGTGTCACCTCTGCAGACGTGATGACCACCTGCTAAACCCCGAGTGGGGCCCACTCTCGGCAACAAAAGAGCGGACAAAGAACATCTTGAGGTGTCCTGGAGCGCTTGATCCGCTGAGCTTTGTGGATTGTGGGGTGGAGTCTCCGTGGATTTAGATTGCTTCCCACAAATCCCATCAGATTGATATCTGGGGAGTCTGGAGGCTGAATGAACACCTCAGACTCTTTGTTGTGCTCTTTAAACCATTCCTAAGCAGGTTTTGGCAGCGCCGACTGCTGTTCTGCTCAGGGAGGGGTCTGGAAGTGTTGGAGTAACGTCCACCTCAATGACAGGATGCAGGTTTTTCCTACGGTTGATCAAAAGTGGAATTAGCAAAAAGAAACGACCTTCGGCAGAAAACCAAACCGGCACCACTCAAGACCCGACCCGAGAAGCACCATCTGTAGATAATTCCTCCTCTTAACCCAAATCTTTATTCTGACTACAGGCTGTTGGATTCTCCAGGGGGAGTAATTATTCAGCGCTTTACTTCTTGACCACAAAACAAAGCTGAAGTCTGATCAGAGTTGCTGCGTTTGGTGGATGTTCTTGGCTTCTTAAGAGAAATCTTTGAGGATTTGCAAATGATTTCTGAACAAGGTTGTTGAACTTGTTTGGATCTGACAGAGTAAGTCAGCTTGGCAGACGGAGGACTCTTGGTTTCTGCTGGACTGTCTAATTGGGCTCTTAAATCACTACAGACAGCAGGAAAAGTTTATATTACAGCAAAAAAGAGAATTTAAACAAATAAATGCTTCAGATTTCTGAGTGTTTATTGTTTGATGCTGCAACACCGATGTCAGAGTTTTAACAGATTTTCTGTAGAGATCTGTCTTTGTTAAAATCCTAAAAACAACTTGTTCCCACAAAAATCACAGTCTTAAGTGATCTGCTAGAATTCCTCTGACGGTATTCCAACTAACACGGACGGCCATGTTGAATCGGATCATCCCAAAGCTAACTCAGCTGTATTTTTACGTCCGATGAACGTTTAACTAACGTTTTGTTAAAATCCAGGGTTTTTAATGCACTTTGCTCCCAAACATGACTTTTTTCAGACATTTTCAATTTATAAAATTTTATTTTTATTCTGTGAAATTATGTATTTGAATTTTTTTTAACTTAAAATATACCAGCAAAGATTTAATCTGTAATAATTAACCTGAACAGAATTTCAACTTCAGAAATTCAACAACTGAGGTGACCTCCTGGTGACCCCTGCCAAAGTTAACATCACTCGATGGAATCAAGTGGCCTGTAGCCAATCGAATTACACTTCTCTGTAGGGCGATGGTGGCAGAAGGTTGCAAGTTCGCTTCCCGCTCAGTCTGTCGCTGTCCTTGGGCAAGTCACTTGACCCGCCTTTCCTGCTGGTGGTGGTCGGAGGGACCGGTGGCGTCAGTGCTCGGCAGCCTCGCCTCCGTCAGTGCGCCCCAGGGCAGCTGTAGCTATGATGTAGCTCATCACCACCAGCGTGTGAATGGGTGGATGACTGATTGTGTTGTGAAGCGCCTTGGGGGGTTGTAGAACCCTAAGGAGGCGCTATACTAATACAGGCCAGATCATGTGACCGCAGTGATCCCCCTGCTCCTCTCCTACAGGAGCTCTACAGAAAAAGACCCACCATTCATAATGTTGGGATGCGTAGCTCTGCATGCATGTGTGGCCGCCCACGACCAACTGTAGCTCAGTATCTATAAAACTGAATGACTTGAAGACATTTTAAGTTGTCTGTAATGACAGTTGGCTTTGGTGGCCATCTTGAATCTGAGACTCTTTCTTCTACTTTCAGTTTCTTTATTTTCTTTGTTGAGCTATGAAAATATGACGATGGTGACTTGATGACTTTGGGACGAGACCAGCTGTGTTTCTGCTGAACCTTCATCCACCGTCTCACCTCAGTTAGTTCTGGTTTGGTATTGATTACACGCCGTTGGCACGCCAACACCGGTCAAACCTGTAATCCAGACTCTATGTTTTTTGTGATTTATCAAGACCAGCTGGTTTCAGTTTGAATTTTTCATTGTTAAACGAGTTTCCACTGGTTTCATCAGCTGTCATCTTCTGGGAGAGTAATAAGGTGGATTAGAATATTTATTCCAAACTAAGTTAACATTTAACAACGTTCAAAAATCAATCTGACTCCTAATTTAATGTTTGTAATAGTGGAGCTTTGTTTATTGAGTGTTCTTTATTAGCCAGCAGAGAACCCAGAATAATCAAAGCAATAATATTTTGTGCCCCGTCAGGGAATCGAACCGACGCTCGTGAGGAGCGGCTACTGATATTACAGCTGACTGTTGATCCATCATGAGAACACGAGGATCTTGTGTGTGTGTGTGTGTGTGTGTGTGTGTTCTAAACCAAGCTTGATCCGACCTGCCACAAAAATCCATGGGTTCAGATAAAATGAGCATCCTAGTAGGAAGTTTTCTACTTTTTGTCAAGGTTTTTCTCTGCTTTCATCAGAATTTTCTTTAAAAGCAAAAATAGAAAGTTTGACTATATTTCAGACGTAGTTCTCTTGACATTGTACGTACAAGTCCTTAAGCGCTTTATAAAGCCATTCTTTCCTTCTGTAACAGGCGGATAATGTCTAAATGAGTAACTTAAGTCAAATTTACAGAAGTTCTGTTGAAGGGGAGAAAGTAGCCCTGATTAATTAACGCCTGTGTTAAATATCACTCACTCACAGCAAGAGCATGATCAGAGCTCAGCTCTATCATTTTGGCCACTGGGTGCAGCTTTCCACCTCTTGTGAGAATTAGTCGGCTGTAATTGTCCATTTTTCTGTCTGATAATAAGAAACCTCAGAGTTCAAGTGAAGTAAGTCATCTTGTGAAATGTCCAAAGTCTGAAAAAGGTTCTGAAATCAGAACCTGCAGGTATTCACAGTAGAAGTTTAACCCAACACTCACACATCATGGAGTTTTAGCCCATTTGGTCAAATCCCGGACGTTTCAGGGACCGAGCGAGTACCTGCTCAGGGGTACGTATCATAAATGAGTCGTCGGGTGGGACTAGTGGTTAACTTAATCTGATTGGTTGTAAGTCAGAGATGTTTGGAATCGGTAGATGTTGCCAGAGTGGCATTTGTAAAACTGGAAGAGTTGCTGACGATTATAACAATACGATTCTTCTTTCATTCAACATTAGTGTGTATTAGCTTTAAAGGCTCAGTGAAATGTCCATTTCTGATTAATAAACACAGTTAAGATGTGTTTCCCAGCTCCCGATGCTAAAATGAGGCTGGAATCCCTCACGGTGCCGGTTTGTGGTCTCCTACAGAGCACCGTGGAAATGGCATTTCTTCTGAATAATGTTTTTACACCAGCAGCGACTCTCCTAATGCGTCCCCTACGGCCTAAAATACGATGCATCCTGACAGAATAAATGTCTTCAGTGTTATTAATGGCTATGTTCGTGGCTATGGGCACCTTTTGGCACTGGTCAGTGTTTTATAGCGTTTTAGTCATAACCGCTGCTTCTCTTCGACTCAGAGTAGACCGCCATGTTGGATTTCTGTTTACTGAATGTGGCCGCCTCATTGGTCTAAACCGGTCACATGACCGCCGCTTTATTACCTTCTGCTTACACTCAAAACAAACTAGTCCTGAATTTAAACAACGATCGTAAAAAGGCAGCGCTGTTACAGAAGGAGAACCTTTACTTTGGAGCTTGGTTAGAACCTTCTGTTTTATGAAACACATTTTCTCGGTCCACCTCACGGCCTAGATGTCTCTCACTGCCGTCATCAAAGTTCCACTCTGTATGGAGACACAACGCCTGAGAGGACCTGGAGCTTGTCTAGTGGAAATGCAGCTACAGTGAAACATTTCCAAAATCAAGACATAGAAGAAAGTGAACAAAGCGTGTCTGACTTCTTCTGGTGTTGAAAAGCGAAGCGAATCCAGGCGCTGCCGTAGAGCTAGGGTGACTTTTTAAAGCGTCAAATAACGAATTTCCTCTAAATGCATAACAAAAAAACCAGAGACAGACTAGATGAATCAGAACGAGTCTACAGGTGCAACGTGTTTCTGAGGCTCATGAACATGGAAGAGGCAGGACTGGAACCAGCCACTAGGGGGACGGTTTCAGTCAGGTGTAAAACATTATGACCAGTGATCCAGGACCAAAACCCATCAGCATCCTCTCTACCTTTAAGCTTAACAAACCAACACCACTCACTCACTTTTACATTCAGAGCAACACACATTTCCCGAGGATACAATTTCCTCTATTGTCCGCTGTGAATAAATGTGCATAAATTAGCATAGAAAAAAGAATCGTCCTCGTAACTCTGAGGTTTGCTTTAGATTCAATTCAACTTGGAGTTTTGTTGTTGAATGTCAGAATCAGCTACTTTCCTTAGAGCAAACAGCAGCTCTGAATGGCTAATTTAGCACACTTCCACTGCATCATTCAGCTTTCACACAAAGACGGGGAGTTCCAGATAAAACCGGTTTTATTTTTAAAGAAATGTTTTATTAAATAAACACGAAGGACTGATTTAAAACTAGAGGAAGCTGCTTTTTGCTCACATTTATAGCATTTTTAAATATTTGCTTTGTGTTCTTTTTATTGCTAACGCTTAATTTGTTCTTGTTTGCTGAGTTTCACTCCACCTCATGCAGTCGGAGCGGATAACGGTGACGAGCGATGAAACCACATTATTGTTTTCTTGTCAAATTAAGACTAAACAGTCACCTGAATCAAACTGACAACAAATTGTGACATCCAGTTTGCATGAAAAGGTCAAACTCGGCCTGATCCCGAAGCTTCCCTGTCAGACTCATTTAAAACATCATCACACATTCTTCAGCGGCTTTCCAGGAATAGACGGGCACACTTTTGTCAGCTCCGTTCCCGAGACAAATTGATCTGAAAGTGGAGTAAACCGTGCTGAGAAACATCATCTGACCTCCCCCTGTAGCTCCCACAGCTCCTCCCCAGGTGAGCCGGTGGGGGAGGAGGAGGCGTCGAGGACACGCTGTAATTCCCTCTGACAACATCTTAAATGGCTGCTGCTGATTTCTGAGCGTAGATGGGGTGGAAGGAGAAGAGGAGGAGGAGAAAGGAGAGGGGGTGTGTGAGTGTGTGTGTGGGGGGGGGGGGTTGATGTAACCACGCTGAAATCACAGCTTTAACATCCCAATCTGTCAGAGTATCTAAAGACGAGACATCTGACAGGCTGCCACGCTGCTGAAGGTGTCAGAAACACACACACACACACACACACGTATTTACTCTGCCGCCTGCTGAACTTGCTGATTTTAGAGGTTTCTCTGGATAATCTGTCCCATACTGCAGCTGTGACTTCTCTATATTTGGGGATTTGGATAAACGTCTGATCAAACGGTCTTTGAAGACATCCACTATGGTTTGTTTTATGCTTCTTAAAAGCACCTGAAGTCACTTCAGTCTGTCTCTGTTGGTGATCAAATGCAGAATTTATGTCCTGTAAAATCATTAGAACACTGTTTTTGTCACATGCTTTGCTTTTTTTGTATTTTTGGGACTTGGACTGAAGCGTTTCATGCTCTGATCTTCCTAAGGAACCAAAGAATAAGAAAGTGTAGCACCTGCACAGAGAAATGATGGTAATCAGCCTGGCTGGGACAAGCTTTAACTGCTCCTGACTTTATAACTAAATCTAACAATTATTTTTATTACCGCAATTTTATGATCTTGATTCCTTGTTTTATTTCAGGGAACGTTCAGAAAAAAGTGACACCAAAGTCTCTAAAGGCTCAAAGTGATGCAAGACGTGAAAATGTAGTTTGTAGAAATCATTTATAAAAGCAGATGCTCACTCTTTAATAATGTTGTACAGATGCATTCACTCACTCATGTGTATGCCTCCACATTTGGAATTTGTTATTTTATAATAATCCTTTATTATTATTATTATTAATAATAATAAAACATAAAAATCGTGTCTGTTTTTGCTGAACATTTATTTTTTGTTCCAGTTGTGCAGACGTTACGGCTTCAGCTACAAAATGAATTTTTTGATTTTTATTGAATATTTCCTTTTTTTTTCTCATTGGTACAAATCTGAGCAAAAGTCTTGAGTCAGAAATGATATTTTTTGTTTTGTAAATATATTTCATAATTCTGGGCCTTCAAGCAATACTTCAAGGAGACACATTATGAATTTTTCATGCTATATTATTGTCATGATGTCTATAAAAACACGTTTATTAAGTTTTTTCTATAAAACCCTCTCACATGAAGCGATTTCAACAGTTTTATTCTTGACATTTTCAGGACCTTCCAGAATGAGTCGTTTCAGGGCTCTGTCACTTTAAGAAAACAAGCTATTGCTGACCACGCCCACTCTGGGAGGAGTTACAGATGAGAGGTGGAGCTATTCTAATTTACCCATTTTGTGACATCACAAACGGGGACTTTTTGAAACGGCTCATTAGGCACATAATTCAGAAAACTGCGGTTTGGAGTGTTGACAGAGGCAGCAGAGACCCACATGGCAGCACACAACGATGAAAAGGTTAGTTCTAAATAATTCGTCCCCTTTAATGTGGCCGTGATCAATAGTTTCTTGGGCGTTTCCAAGTATTTAGGGGGGATTTGCCTAATTTGGTTCACTAGGAATTATGAAGGATTGATGAATTATAATTGTACTTTGTTGCTGTTGGACTGTAATTTGTGCAGAATGGAGGATAATAAGAGCTAATCCATCCAGTGATTCTAACCCCTTTAGTTCTGGGTGGACCTTGACCTCTAACCAACACAGCTCCTTTAACAGACATGGCGTCATGCTGCCATGACACTGGAAGAGTTGGAGAATCTGAACGACAAGATGAACGCTACAGAGGGCTTCATGGGAAATGTGTTGGGGGGGTGTTTACCTCGCCCCTCTGAGATAAGTCCTTTTATGTTGATCTCCCAAAGTCTGCAGCAGATGTTACTGATCAACTGCATTAATCCTGGATTTAGACCTAAAACACAAAGGAGGAGTCAGTTGTCTGCTCTGAATCAATGCTTTGTGTCTTTGGGTGATTTTTTTTTTTTCATCTGGATTTTATGTTTACGTCTGGCTGCCTGAGCGGAGACAATAGTGGTTTTATCCATTAGTTGGTGTTTGAATGTTATTCTGAATTTTCTTTAACTGTCGTCTTGCACGTTTAAGCTGAATGTGTTCCTGTGAAAAGACTTGATAACCAGTTTACATGCTGTTCTTTCTGTTAGAGACCACTTCAGCAGACGTGACCGTGGTTTAACGGAGACGAACGTCCACCGCTAGGGTGTGGCAGACACCAGCGTGTCTGGTTTGGGAACATCAGGCTCTGCTTTTTATAGAAGATGTGGTTGTGTTGGCATCTTCATGACCTTCTGAGAGGGATCACAGCCGAGTGTGAGGTTGTCAGAATGAAAGCCATCTTCAATGTTCTCAGTGGGAAAAAGGTGGGATGCTCCCTCTGTAGAGGAGTTCTAGGATCTAATGTGCCTGGTTACAGTTTGTCCCTGTAGGAGCTAGCCGAAAGGAAATGCTTTTGAATGTATTGGTCCATCTTTGTTTAAATCCAGGAGGACATAAGTGGCTGAACTGGGCGTCCTCCATGAAGCAGCTGAGCTCAGCTCTGAGATAAGATGAGTTGTACCTCATCAAAAGGAATCCACTGCTATCTAAGTAGGATGCCTCCTGGCCTTTTGGGTACAACCCACTGGGAGACCACAGGACAAATTCCTTGGGACTTAGGAGCACCAGTTCACCAGTGTCCACCGTACTTTGGGCTGTGGTTCTGATCAGCAGGTCCCTGATCTTCTGCAGCAGGACTCTAAGGTCTGGAGTTGTTAGTCAAGTTAAGACTCCAGGTTCAACTTCGAGTTCTTCTTTAACCAATTTAAACTCTTTAGAATTGGAAAATGTTCTTCGGTCCTACAGGAACCTAAGTCATGCCCACCCATGGGACCCTACTGCCAAAAAAGTAATAAATGACTGGGGGTCTATGGGCCGATGAGTTCTTTTCTGATCCCGTTTGAGATGTGCCTTGGATACGATGTCCGTGAATCTTAAAAACACATTTTGATGCCAAAAAGGTGCTTATTTTTGACCTTCGGCAAAAGTTATTTGAGGTTTTGTGTGAAAAGACGTCGAGGACTACAACTGCCCCTCTCACAAAATTGATGTCATCAAACCAGAAACGGAGAAGGAGATGAAAAATGTCTGAGTTTAGCGAGCTTTGAATCCTTCTTACCGAGCAAAAGCAGCAGCGTTAAACGTGGAGAACACCACCATAAATCTGGTCATGTGGTCAGTAGCAGCTACGCTGGGGGGAGAGGTTCTGCTGTGATGTCATAGATGACACGTCTGATTTGTAGACCTTTAATTATGAATCTTTACAAGCTAATAAATCTCAAATTATATGAGTCAGAACTCACATCATTATTTAAACTGAAGTACGACGTGTGTGAGATTCAGGGCGTCAGGCGAAGCGGACCAGAAAATAACTTTTATCGCCCCGTTAAGGGAGCCATGAGCCGACAGGAAGGGGAGGAGCCTTAGGCTCTCTATACATAGCTGAAACTTTGGGGCTCATAAAGGCCCAGGAGTCCTAATAAAACACAACACCATAATAAAGTCCTACAATGGACAGACTGGTACTTCCCACCCACTTTGAGCTGCATGCTGATTGGTTGGTTTACTCTAGCTAGAAACCCTACAGCTGTGTAAAGTATCCGGATACTTCAATAGGCTAGCTATGGATCTATCTGGAGTCCATTCAAAGTCTGGATATTCCCAGTTGATCCTGGAAGGTTACTTGTGTGCTCCGACATTCTTCTTTGCTGTTTTCCTTTAGTCCAACGATGATGCTAGCTGTAGCTCGGGCTAGCGTTGTTCTGACGTAAGCATCACCGTGACCAGCGTTTAGATATGACTGATGCTGACGTGGGTTGGGACATAAGAGGGTGTGTCTAAGTTTATGACTTGTTATAAAAGCTTTTCTCAGAAGAAACCGTTTCACCGTGGCGACATTATTAATTTACATAGGAGAGCAGGTCAGAGACGTACAGACGTTCTGGTATTAGACACCACAAGCTGCCTGTGCTCAACAACAACGAGGCAGGATCCCAGGACCGCTCTAACGTATTCCAGTCTGAAACTAAAGAGTTTAATAACTCGGCGGTGAGCACTGACACGTCGCCTTTTTAAGCACATGACGTGCATGTGTTTGTCTATGCATATTTAACCGCACCCATCTGCCGCCCCGCCAAGGTTAAAGCAAAATACTCAGAACATTATATAACATCATTGCAGCACCAAACATCTGCACACAAATCTGCCTCTTAATGCAGTCGCCGCTGTAATGCAGTAATCGCTCTCCAGATTCTCCAGGGAGTTTGCATCTTGCTCCGGCGACCCGGCGTCGCGTAGGGAATGTAAAGGAAAGCACATTAGTCTAGTTGGATGTGACAGACTCAAACAGCTGCAAGCGCTTTGATGCAGAAGAGTCAGGTGTTTGGGTGTACGGCACCACACGGTGTTAATATAGGTTAATACCACGCAGAAACATAAAGGTATACAGCCGAGAATAAACATGACAGCAAGAAAGGAGGGAAGCGCTGACGCACTTGTCCAAATGTGGCCCGACAAGACAAGTGGAGCTGACAGGAGCATGAACTCACTTGGTTCATACACACACTTATATAAATATATATGCACGCACACACACACACACACACACACACACTGAGAGCAGAGCTGAGAGAAAATCTGTGTTGGTGTAACTATCTGTTCCTGCGACAACGCTTTCATTTCAGCTCTGACCCAAATAGATCCACAAGGCACTCTGAGAGTGTGTGTGTGTGTGTGTGAGTGCATGTGAGAGAGAGAGAGAGAGAGAGAGAGAGAGAGAGAGAGAGAGAAGATGAGCACTTGTGAGGACTTTTTAGTTTCAGGAACCATTTTATTTTGAAAGGTTCGAGGTGAAGAAGTGATGGAGGTGAGAAATGAAACACGTGTGTGTGTGTGTGTGTGTGTGTGTGAGATTTGTTATCAGTGCATGCAGGACTTAAAGGAGCACTACACCTCAATTTCACAGCTGTGCACCTTTGGCGAGCACAAAGCGAGGCTCGTATCATGATTGTTTTTAAAGAGTTTTAACTCCTTGTGGATTTCTGTTCGCTGCAGATTTCAGCTGTTTTCAGGTGAGAGGCCATGTGATACGGTCTCTAAACACACACTCTGACGGTAAATACACACAGTCACACACACACACAGCAGATGGTAAGTGCCATTCTGTGGCGGAGCCTGGATCCTGAAAAATAGCACAGAGGTTTGAATGCAGCCTTTGTGCACCAAGACCTCAATAGCTGCGATGCAATTGTGTAACGGACCTCCTTTCACATAAATGGAGAGGCAGAGAGAGGGAGGGTGGGAAGGAAGGAGGGAATGTGTGGCACAGGGGGTAGAAGTGTAGAATAAAAGAATGGATAAAGAGATAAAAAGGAAAAGTGCATGAGGAATGGGAATAAGGAAAGGGAGAGGAGATGAAAAAAGGGAAAAACACTGAATTTGGAGATTTGGAGAAAACAAAAGGAGACGAGAAGAAAGAGTCATGAAGATTAATGTTCTCTGAAAATATTTCACCAAACTAGAAGAACTTCCTAACAGAGGGACCTTTCTGCTGGTGGGCGTTGATCAGAATTAACCAAATGTTCCCGTCACTCTTTACCGTCGTGGTCTTTAAATCTAAGAAGCTGAACGAGGGTTTCTGTCGCGTCTGAATGCTCTGAGCTGAACAGGACTGGTGATGAAGTTCAGCAGGTTTACTCGTCTACATCATCACCACACAGGCAAAGATGCAATAAAGTTTTTACCGGAGTGTGTGGTCGTCTGCTGATCATCATTAACAAACACAAAAACGGCTTCAACCCAGAAATATTCAGTCAATATTCAGGATTGTGGAGGCTAAGAGCCATCATTTACATCTGAGGCTTTAAGCCGACCCGTTAGTCAGCCAATCATGTCACTGGATACTCATCTGCAACAGCCAATCCCATCCTAGACGGCCACCAAGGCTGATCAGAAATAGTAAACAGAGAAAAGTCAACAAATCATTAAATTAAAGGATTTTGAGCTCCTTTTCTATAGTAACAAAGCTCAGAACTTTGCAAGATGTTGTGAATTTTTAACGTAACGAGTTTAATGATGTTAACATTTGACCAGAAGAGCTCCAACTCCATTACTTTTCCATGTGAAATCATTTTTGACATAAACAACTCAACAATCAGCCGTATGCATCCAATTAACAGATTAATTTAATTATTCTGTTGGTTTTCAAATGTTTTTTTTAATTACTTAAAATGCAAAAAGCAATATCATTTTTAATTTTCTTTGTTTGCTGCAAGAGGGACACGTTTGTCCTGAACACTGTAGATAAAAATGAAAATGTACTCTACACCCAAACACACACACACACACACACACACACACACACACACACACACACACACACACACACACACACACACACACACACACACACACACACACACACCCACACACCACACACACACACACACACACACACACACACACACACACACACACACACACACACCACACACACACACACACACACACACACACACACACACACACACACACACACACACACACACACACACACACACACACACACACACACACACACACACACACACACACACACACACACACACACACACACACACACACACACACACACACACACACACAGTTTAGACATCCCTTTACACAACAAACACCATAATAAAATATAGTTTCTGCTGAATTGTCAGGATGTAAATCAAAGTTTTAGAACAAAAACTAACATTCCTTTGTGAATCAGAGTTGATGAGATTATTTTGTTGTTATGAAAAGTCATCTTTAAGTTTTTATTATTCTGGAGTGGCGGACCAACCACCAGAAACCAACAGGACCCCTGCTAACATTAGGCCCGTTTCATTATCGGACCCTCCGGGTAATTTTACCGGACCTTCACGGCACGTGTCTCGATTTCACCAGACCGTCTCAAACAGCCACTTCAGAGACCAACCGCGTACCTTTATTGGAGTATAACTGTCCCGGTGGGGTCGCTGGGCGGGACTTGTGGGTAACTCAAACTGATTGGTTTGTACCAGATAATACCAGCACACGTAGCCAAACAGCCAGAGTTTGTAAAATTGGAAGAGTTGCCGGTGAAGCGTTGATGCTGCTTTGGAAACGCCGCGTCTAAACTGGCAACGCAAAAAAATGCATCAGAAATCCTCCACAACGCTGTAATTCACAGTTCTTTATGGTCTCCTACAGACCAACATTAAAACCGCTCACACGGCTGCTTCTCGTCCCCTGAAGGGATTCAATTACTGCGTTCTTTGGCAGAATAAAACACCTTAATGTCCGTGGACGTCGGTGACATCACTCACTGAGGAAACGGTTGTGATCTGATGACAGCAAAGTCCTGAAAGGTTCGTTTTGTATGGAAACAGCTGAGAGGACCAGGCCCTGTCACCTTCCTCCCACAACTCCTATAGTGGAAACAGATATTTTTAAATGTGGCATCAGATGGAAAACAAAAAGAAAATTGACATTTTATTTCTGTGACTCTTGCTATTTTTCTCTTCTGGTCTGGAGTAAAGCTACCATGTTAAGGTAGGAGCTCCTGCAGCCTAATCTAAATGCTGGAAAACAGCCTGAGGCCAGGAGAAAATGTCTGTTTTCATCCGTTTGGCTGAAAGTTTTGCAGAATCCGAGCTGCAGAAGCTGTCAGCAGACTCAGAGACACTCCGAGTGTCAGACGTCTCGGTGTTGTAGTTCTCGTGTGGAAACGTGTCATGTATAGAATGTTGGCACGGTAAACTAATTAGCACGTCGGATTTAAAACACAGCTGTCAGGATCAGGATCCTCCCCTGATAACTCGTCTTTAGGAAACACGTAAAGGTTTCAGAGGTAATGCCACCTTAATTGCGACGTTGCTAATCGAGACTATCACTGTTTTATTCAGTGTTTGCTTTTTATATTTTCAGACGTTTTAAGGATGTTGATACGGCAGCATTCTGCTCTCTAACGTTGAGAATAAATCACAACTTCTGTCTTTAATGATGTGACTTTATCACAGAGACACAGTTAAATCTCTAGACACCAACGTCCCTGTGAGAGAACTTTGGCTTCATGCAGCATAATATTTTATTTGTCCATCCTAGACCTACTATTGCACAAATGATAAGTGTAAGAAGTTTTCCTAACACGAATATGCATATTTGCATCATGAATCTGCTGTGAGTCTTCTACTCACTCACATGTAGCGTTGTTTCAGACAAAGCTGCGTTCAATAACCACAATTACATTTTAACTGGTTAAACTTCCTGAGTCTTCTGCCCTTTTCTAAAGCTAAAATAGCACATTTAGCTTTTCTTATTCTAAAAAGCTCACTAATGGTTGGAGACAAAACTCACTTTGAAAGTGCGAGTGATTCATCTAAGCAATTATTTATTCAAAAGGCGGCGCAGGCAGAGATGCAGCATGCAGTTCAGAAATGACACGTAAATATTTAACTGTTCCTCTCGATGTTATTTGCTCTCAAAAATGTATTAAAACCCACCTAAATGTTGGTTAAAGGAAGCACATTTGTGGTGTTTTTAAGATGCATCCTTCTACTTCCTGCTGCTTATCTGCTGCCTGGCTGGGGGGGGGGCAGCTAGAGTAGAGATTCCCACACCTCCCTTTCCTTCCCTCCTCCAGCTGATCTTTAAAGCAGTCCTAGAATTCATAACGACATTTAGCTTTCTGTAGTTGATTATAGGCAGCTTGGGGTGTCTAATGTAGGACACCATAAAGCATGTGCTATCGCTAACCTGTTTTCCTATTTAAGCTAGTAGCCTAATGTTGTAAAGGCTATCGGGAAACGGTTCGTTCTGAGAAAAACTGATTTAACCCGTCCTAAACTTAGACACACCTCATTGAATCTGCATGTCCCCAGCTGCTAATGCTAGCCCGAGCTGCTAACGTCCTTGTTAGAGGAGAGAAAAACAAAGAAGAATGTTGGAGCACCGCTCACGTTCCAGGATGAACTGGGAATATCCGGAGTATGAATGAATGCCAGATGGCTCCACAACCCGCCCACTCCACATGGAGATCACAGAGCTTTAGGCAGCATCATAGAGCCATCGGGGTGAATCGGCCAATCAACAAGAAGCTCATTAATTATTCATGTCCTGGCTTAGTGGGTGGGGGAAACCAGTCTTTGTACGGCTTTATTCTGGGGTTAGGGTTATCATTAGGGCTCCTGGGCCATCGTGAGCCCCAACAAAGTTTCTGAGTTATGTAGAGTCTCAAAGAAGTAGCCCGGCATCCTTCTTATGTACGTAAACATATCATCCAGCCACGAATCTACAAATCTATGGTTGTCTTTCAAACTGTCTCTGCATGCTATTGGACAGTACTAGGACCAGTCAGAGCAACAAACAACGTGACGTACTCATCTCTACGGAAGCCATTCACTGTTGAAGAAGACACAAATACATCCTTTCTCTAAATAAAGAACTTAAGTAGAAGAAAATCTTAAATAGCTCAAAGTTGATGACAAACCCGTTTCAAACGAGCCGCCATCATCTTTGTTGTGTTGCTCCATCGCAGCTCTGGTGCTAACCCCGCCCACCAAACCGACAGAGCGCTGTGATTGGCCCATCAAACCGATAGAGCGCTGTGATTGGCCCACCAAACCGATAGAGCGCTGTGATTGGCCCACCAAACCGATAGAGCGCTGTGATTGGCCCACCAAACCGATAGAGCGCTGTGATTGGCATAACACAAAACTGGTCGGGCCTGCTGAGGCTCCTCTGGAGCGTGGCTAGACCAACATGCAGAGCAGAATCCTTTTACTGCTGCTACGGTCTGTCTAGATTTCTTGGCTATCAAAGAACTCTTTCCAATAAAAAAAGAAACATCTTGCTAGTACACCGTTATCCCTCAGCCAGCTACAGTACAGAACGCCTCTACCAGGTCCTGGGTCCACCCTGAAGTCTCCCATGCAAGGCCTCCTAAATCAGATACCCCACACGTCCCTAGGACGAGGAGCAGCAGCTTCACTCTGTTCTTCTCCGGTTTAGACGTTTCACAGTCCTAAGGGAAGCTCATTTCAGCTGATCATGTTAATGATCTAATTCCTTCAGTCAATGCTTCATGACCATAGGTGAGGGTCTGAACATAGATCAGGTGGTTAAATGGCAGCTTCACCTTTCAACAGCTCTCCCAACAGAGTTCACATCACAACTGATGCTGCCCCGGCCGTTCCACCTATCAGTCATGGCTCAAAGACCCAGAGGTAGTTAGAAGGTATCCTAATGCAGTCATCACCTGTTTTATTATTTCCAAATGTTGACACACGACAGAGATGCACCTCTTCTTTTTTCACATTTCATGAGATTCTTTATTTTCTGTTTAACATGCATCAATGTTTCTTCAGAGTTGTTCTTCTGCTTCTGGAGGAGCAACACAAAAGTGCTGCAGTGGTCACATTCTTTAGATAATCAGGGGCAAAACCAAACTGTAGCTAATTTTTATCTTTAATTTTAGCAACGTTTGAAGGCAGTGCAAGATAAACAGCTGGAGAAGTGAAGAGAAAAGTTCAAGGATGAGAGCAGACTGACCCAGAAATCAGGTTAAAGGCAGGAGGAGCGTGGAAAAGAGGAAAACTGGACGAAGATGGAGGACAAAACTATAGAGGGTAAAAAAACAAGAATAATCAATGAAAGTTGGGCTGGAGTTTGTATAGCTGAGGTATTTTACTTGTGTTTATTAACGATATCATGTTTATAACATGTGTGATGTTCTCATCATGCATAGATTAGCAACTGTTATCTCGTAGAGCCTAAACCATCATGATGGGTTCCACATGTTCTGTATTAAAGGACAGGAAACAGGAAGTTGAGATGGAGCTAAGAACCAATGACCTGGTGGACGTTCCTATAGATCTATGAGTACGTCTATAGATCTATGGACGTACTCATAGATCTATGGACGTACTCATAGATCTATGGACGTACTCATAGATCTATGGACGTACCCATAGATCTATAGACGTACCCATAGATCTATGGACGTACTCATAGATCTATGGACGTACCCATAGATCTATAGACGTACCCATAGATCTATGGACGTACTCATAGATCTATGGACGTACCCATAGATCTATAGACGTACCCATAGATCTATGGACATACCCATAGATCTATGGATGTATCCATAGATCTATAGACGTACCCATAGATCTATGGACATACCCATAGATCTATGGATGTATCCATAGATCTATAGACGTACCTGCTGTCTCCTCACATTTAGCTTTAGTCTTCAACCTTTTTAATGGGCAAACATCCAAATATGATTCAGACACAAACATGTTGCTGACTGGGTTTCACAACTATTGGTGGTCTCATCTGAAATATTCCAGGATATAAAAGGTAAATATCGTCGGACCGTTACATCGGTGTATCTCTAGATACCACGTTTAAGAGATTTAAGCTCAAATATAAAGTTTCATGAATCAGGATGTTTGAATTTACTAAAATAGATGATTTACTTTCTCTCAGTGTCATAAGAACGTGCCCTTCTCCTGTCAGCCATATAGATTTTTTCCTTTCCACCTGTTTTTAGCGTTGCATGCTGCCTGCTAGAGGACACGACGTGTTCACAGGGTCACCGAATCAACCAGCCGGTTATGAAGGTGTCAGTTTGTAACCGGTGAGATAAAAGTATTTCTATTTAAAGCTGTGGTGCAGGGGTCACCTGAGGACACCACCTCATCCACCACTCACTCACTTACGGTCAGAGATGCATTTTCCTCAGCGGGTGATCAAAACGTGTGTGTGTGTGTGTGTGTGTGTGTGTTCCTCTGCAGCTGCATTCTTGCATATGAAGTGTGTTTATGTTTCTCGACGCGCTGACCTGAAAGGCTGATTTGGTGAGTGGATGGTTTTTAGAGTCCTCCAACAAACGCGTAGAAGGGTCTCCTGACCTGCTGGCTCACCAGCTGGGACATCGATTTTAGTTTTCTTCTTTTTTAATAAAAAATAAGAAAATCGGAAGGTCGTATATTCTCAGCGAGAGCACACGTTCCAGCCTGGAGTGTGTTTGTGCGCTCACACGTGAGAGCATTAAAGTGTGTGTGTGTACGTTCATATGCTGCTTGGTCTGGTTTCCTGGGAACTCCCGTCACACAGGCCAGGTTTCCACCACATCACACACACACACACACACACACGCACACACACATCATGGTTCCACAGGACACTCCATTGACTTCCATTCATTTCCTCAACACCCCCCAGCCCTCACCTTAAGACCTGAAAACATTAAAACGTAATGATTAACATTATGAGGGCGTACTCTTGGTCTCCCCAGGACGACAGGTGTGACTCTGTGAACAGATTTATGTCCCCACAACATTAATATTACAGATGCACACACACACACACACACACACACACACACATATAAGCACACGTATGCCTGCGGGGCGTTCTACTGCGTTACAGTTATAAATAGTTCAGCTGTGCACTCGTGTACGGGTTGGCAGCAGTTGTCATATACGAGTCCTCAGCTTCACCTTTAGCTGAACTCGGCTCACACTGCTGATGAAATCAGCCACTTTCCTTCACGCAGGAATTCTCCACAACATCTGGATGGGCTCTGTTCGGCTCTACTATGCACCTCGAAGGCAAAAGTAAATGATTCTGCACAGCTGACAGGTGAATTGATCGGTTTAGGGCTAAAACTCAAGGATTATATTTCGTGGCCTTACTAAATGAATCAGAGGAACCAGGTAATCTCTGCACCCTGACTGAATGGTGAGACCTGTGTAGTGAATTAGCTTGGGTGCCAATCCATGGACACCCATTAATGTGTCCCCAGTTCCTCCGTTGGCAGACATGTCTGAATTACAGCCCCAGAGGCCATTTTTGGCCCTGGGAGTGATTTTGATCATCACTGATGATGATTTTTTTCTCTGCGGTAGGTTGTTGGTGCAGATCGATGCTTTCTAGCATTTTTAGCTTCAGATTCTTACTATTAGGCTAATTTTGGAATAATTTTGAGGATGATTTGTCCCTCATCTTGAAGCGTTTGGAGAACCGTGTCCTATGGGATCCCAAACTAGTCCAAGGCCAGTCAGGACAAATATCCCTCCATCAAGTTCTGGGTCTGTTCTGAGGTCCAGATAACCGAAATGACAGGAAAGCATCCTAATCTAATCCAAGATTTTGATCTTGGGTAAGTAGCTTTTTCAGGTCTGGCGTCGACTAAGAAGAAAATGCTGTGATTTGTTTTCTTTACCGTGGCACGGAGACGCGTCTGCTCGTTCTCACAGCATCCCTGAAGCAAATAAACACCTGCTGCCTGTAAATCCTGAGTTTCAAACATACGTATGTTTACGACTGAAAGTACAGCAGCAGAATATGTGGAACGACTGTATGTTGAGAGCAAAACACGGGTCTCGGGGGTGGTTTTTAGTGTTTGCACAGCTTGAAGAAGCCCGAGCATTTCAGACATCAGGCAGCAGGAGGATGGAGCCACAGAAAAGAATAAATGTTCATCTGAATTAGTACGAGACAAAGAAACAGCAGATTAGGCAGCCAGAACTGCAATTATACACCTCTCATTTCTACGCAGAAACATGAAAAATAAACAAGCACCTTAATTAGCCAATAAAACTTCAGTTATCTCTGGTGGTCGAGACAGGAGGACAATAAACTTCTTGTCTGTTTGTAGGAAATCAGGCTCAATAAATGAGAAAGAAAACCACAAAAGGATAATGATTTTTACACTAGTTCCTGTAAATTATAATTAACATTAAAATTCAGAATCAGCTCCTCTAAATCCGAGACCATGGTCTTGAGTCGGAAAAGGGTAGAATGCCTTCTCCAGGTCAGGGGCGAGGTCCTGCCCCAAGTGGAGGAGTTCAAGTATCTTGGGGTCTTGTTCACGAGTGAGGGAAGGGTGGAGCGTGAGATCGATAGGTGGATTGGTGCTGCGTCTGCAGTGATGGGGGCGTTGTACCGGTCTGTCGTGGTGAAGAGAGAGCTGAGCCAGAAGGTGAAGCTCTCAATTTACCGGTTGATCTACGTTCCTACCCTCACCTATGGTCACGAGCTTTGGGTAAAGCTTCAGATTAAAGCCATCAGTTGTCACACACACTGGTGTTTGGTGAAAATTGTCCTCCACATTTGACCCGTCCCCGTGGGGAGCGGTGAGCTGCAGCTGTGGCCGCGCTCTGGAACTATTTGGTGGTTTAACCCCCCAATCCACCCCCTTAGTGCTGAGTGTCAAGCGAGGAGGCATTGGGTCCCACTTTTTTCAAAGTCTTTGGTATGACCCGACCGGGATTCGAACCCCGATCTCCCAGTCCCAGGGCGGACACTCTACCACTAGGCCACCGGAGCTGGTAGTGACCGAAAGAACAAGATCTCGGATACAAGCGGCCGAAATGAGTTTTCTCTGCAGGGTGGCTGGGCTCTCCCTTAGAGATAGGGTGAGAAGCTCGGTCTTCCGGGAGGGGCTCGGAGTAGACCTGCTGCTCCTCCACATCGAGAGGAGCCAGTTGAGGTGGCTCGGGCATCTGGTTAGGATGCCTCCTGGACGCCTCCCTGGTTTCTGGGCACGTCCAACCGGGAGGAGACCCAAAGGAAGACCCAGGACACGCTGGAGGGATTATGTCTCTCGGCTGGCCAGGGAACGCCTTGGGATTCCCCCGGAGGAGCTGGCCCAAGTGGCTGGGGAGAGGGAGGTCTGGGCCTCCCTCCTTAGGCTGCTGCCCCCACGACCTGACCCCGGATAAACGGAAGAAAATGGATGGATGGATGGATTAAAATTCATAAGTTTAGACACAATGAGTTCATCAGTAAAGGATTTGAAATCAGAAAAGAGCTTGTAAAGAAATCAAACACACAGGCCAGCCACAAAACAGTCTCCACCTGGATTTACCTAATCAAACAGGTAGAAGCCTCCTATTGGCTCATTCCTGCATGGAACAAGTTATTTAACCCAACTGGTGCAATGAGAATGGAATTTTAAGGTTATATGCAGCAGAAAAATGTCAAAATTAAGCCTGGTAGTTATTTCCTAAATGTTCCACCAAAATAAAGGTATATTTCAAAGTTTTCTGTGGTAGAGTTTTTTAAATAAAATTATGGTTGCATGAGCTTCATTTTGCTGTTTTTAAATGACAATAATGGACTTTTGTCAGAGCTGTACTTAGGTGAGCCGTTAGCTTATTAGCCCTGTAGGCTGTAGAAGCTAGCTATTTCTCCAAACTGAGGCTGTTCTAATAGGATCTGTTTTATCATTATTATTATTACTATTATTATTATTATTAGTATTATTATTATTACTATTATTATTATTATTATTATTATTATTATTTTATTATTATTATTATTTTATTATTATTATTTTATCATTATTATTATTTTATCATTATTACTATTATTATTATTATTACTATTATTTTTTTATTATTATTATTTTATTTTTTTACTATTATTATTACTATTACTATTATTACTATTAGTATTATTATTATCATTACTATTATTATTTTATTATTATTACTATTAGTATTATTTTTATTACTATTATTTTATTATTATTACTATTATTACTATTATTTATTATTATTACTATTATTATTATGATTACAATTTTTATTATTATTATTACTATTATTATTATTATTACTATTTTTATTATTATTATTACTATTTTTATTATTATTATTACTATTTTTATTATTATTATTATTATTACTATTATTATTATTTTATCATTACTATTATTATTACTATTATTTTTTTATTATTATTATTTTATTTTTTTACTATTATTATTACTATTAGTATTATTATTATCATTACTATTATTATTTTATTATTATTACTATTAGTATTATTTTTGTTACTATTATTTTATTATTATTACTATTATTATTATTACTATTATTTATTATTATTACTATTATTATTATTATTATTATTACTATTTTTATTATTATTATTACTATTATTACTATTATTATTATTATTATTATCCATGTGCTATCAGACGTTTGCTGGTAGCTTTTGCCTTAAACGACAGAACAAATGTGCCATGGACAGTTTAATTAGCTAAAGGTTTTCATTGTTATGGTTTCTAACTTTTCTACACTTCAAACCCCTTTAAAGAAAAGTTAGCAGGCTGTACTTTTAACTCCGGTTACCGTACAGGAGCGCCTTCATACAGATCCATAATGGTGAATTCTTACAAACCGTTTTGGACATCAGGTTGGAAAAAAACCTCCATCCAATTTAGCACGCTTTGTCTTTTTATTTAATCAAGGAGTGCCTCCAAAAGCTAAATTGCTTTCTGAAATGTCAAGACCAAAATCCTATTATTTGAAGATTAAATCTCCTAATTACTTTATTAGCTCTTATGAGACGATAAGTAGCAATAAGGTTCATTTGAAGGAAGTCACTAATGAATTAATAACCTCACTTCTTAAGATGGAGAGGCTTTCTTACAATCTGGCAACTCAGATATTGTTCCCTTTGATGACTGAAGAGTTGGTGAGATATTTATTAACCACTGAGAAGTTTATAAATCCATTATGCCTCATTAGAACATGAGAGAGCCTCGTGTGAAGCACAGTTTGAGTAGAAATGAAAAATATCAGCTGACATTATAATAATGCAGGTTGTGATATTTAGCATAATGTGATTGTTGATTATTCTTAAAAACTGTAACTTTATTCAATATTGTTATAAAACTTTAGCAAGTTTAACGAGTCCCTGAGGAAGAAATACAGTCTATACATATATATATAATTTTCATCATTTCAGGGTATTTTAATAAGTTTTCTGTGTGTTTATTATTTTTTATTGTATTGCTCTCTTCACCTGGCTTGTCCCTGGTCTGTAAGAGTGTCATGTTTTCCTGTGTCTGAGTTTATTCTGAGCATTTTTGCATGTTAGAAGCCCCACCGACAGCACCGTTTGAGGGGTAGCTCTGAAATAAGAAACAAAAAAACAGTATTTTGGGCCGTCTCAGGGGGTAAGTATCCATTATCCACGATGCTGTCTTTGTGAATTATTTTGATTTGGGTTCATCGCTGGACAGACAATTTTCCGTTTGGCTGCGAACACGGGTTGAATAAATAACAGTCAGCTGGCGAGCAGCTGGCGCTAGGAAGAAGAGAGAACGAGTGAATGAGTGGCGTGTGTTTAAACACACTCTACGTAACATCAAAATAGATCCATTACATCCTTTTTTACCAGGAGTTCAGTTATTTCTGTCAATAACACGTTTCATCTCAGACTGTCAGTCCATCACAGACCTGTTCACAAAAGCTGAAACTGACAGTAAAAACGGTCGTTGTGTGTTTCCTACGGAACAAACAGTCTGACCAGAATATGACTTCAATCTATTTAGAGTTTTTATTCTGCAAATTTATGTATTTGATTTTTTTACTTAAAATTCACCAACAAATGAGGTGACCGAAGCCAAAGCT
This sequence comes from Aphyosemion australe, assembly GCA_006937985.1. Lineage (NCBI taxonomy): Eukaryota > Metazoa > Chordata > Actinopteri > Cyprinodontiformes > Nothobranchiidae > Aphyosemion > Aphyosemion australe. The sequence goes on from SSNS01000416.1 coordinate 516,247, forward strand.
ATCGTCACTCGACACTTCAATGGAGTCACGTGATCAGAGGAGAGTAACTTGATTGGCTAAAAGTCACTCGACTCCATCGCGTAACGATAACTTTGACTTGGGCCACCGGGAGGCCACCTCAGGTCACCCTAACGCTCTGATTTTTACAGATGAAATTTCTGCTGGAGTATTTTACATAAAATAAAAAACTCAAATACATACTTTCACAGAGTAAAGAGTCCATTTCATACATTGTCTATAAAAAGTCATATTCTGGTATTTCTTCCATAGCCTGACGACATCATGCTCCATTTGAGCTACAACTAATTTTCTACTTTAATTCGATTAACCCGGGTTTTTCACTGGATGCGTACGCGTCACGTAACGTGACAGACGCGTTTTCCCTGCATTGTTGTTCCTTAAATGAAAAGATTTAAATGAAGAGATTCCATCAGAGACGAGTGACAGTAAAGATATGGATGTTGTGATTTACCACAGCTGCCACCTCTGGAAGTTGTGTCACCCAAAAGGGTGGGAACGTAAAAACGTCTATTACGTTTTTGTACTAAGTTCATTAAAAATAAATTAATAAAAAAGGAGTAAAAAAGGTCAAATCTAGAACTGAGGTGCTAGTTTTCCTCTCAAAAAGACATTTTTACATGTCTGACTTTCCTAACCTTTTATGAAACTCTTAAAACTGTTTTAATGGACAAAAATATAAAAACAGATCAATGTTTGCCTTAAATTTACTACCTGGATGGACATTTATGTGACAAAAAATAACTTGTAAGGCTGCGGGGCGTTCCGCTGCTGCCGTTTCCTGTTATTGGAGCAGTAAATTATCCATTTGTGCCGAACCGATGTCACGGCGACAGACAAAGGCCACCAGTGTCCCTGCAGCCTGTCAGGGGTCTTGTGAGGTCACGGCGCTCCAAGTGATTTGTCAGAACCGAGGCATCTGAAGGATGGGCGTTATTTCATTTAGGAAGAGAGCCAGCTGGATGGACACCGCGAACGTCCTTGTGTTAGAGAGATCATCGCTGAACAGAACAGAGAAACACCTACTGATTCATAAATAATCCGCCCTGATTCTGCCTATAATCAAGAGTGTAAACTTCTCAAATCCAGGGTGGAGCAAACACAGAAAGCTGCGGTGACCTGACAGCAGTGAATGACTTATTCTCATGTTGGAGGGATTATGGGAAAGCTCGAGAGGAGGAACAGGAGGAGAGCTGCAGAGCTCTGGCAGGTAACTCGTTTGCATCACTTTTCCCTCTTTTTTGACTGATTACATCTAATTACAAGTGTGACTGACTCATCTATTTGTCAAATACGTTTCTAAAGGAGGAATGCATATCACCTGCTGCCACTTTGCATGCCAGCGTCTTTAAATAAGATGTTGAAAAATCTTCAATTGCAATCTCATGCAAAATTGCACGATTTCATGCAATCCACTTGTGAATATGTAACGTGAGTGGCTTTTGGCTGCTACTTCTAAATAATTTACACTAAATTTTTGCTCAATTAGAAGCATTTTAGCCATTTTTGTGTTTGCCATAATGTTAAGATGTGTTGGCGTTTCCAGATGGGATTAACTGTAAAAGTTAATCAGTTGTCCATTGATTACTTTCTGAGTTCCATTAAAGGGAACATATGCAAAACTCATCTTTTTGTGTCTCTACCGCCTCTATAAGTATTTAATCATCCATCTGTTCTGTCGGTGGGTTTTTTAGGTAATATGCGCCTAAAACAAGTCGTTTCAAAAGGTCCCCGTTTGTGATGTCACAAACAGAGAAAGTAGAGTAGAAACACCTGTCACCTGTAGAGAGCTGTAGTCTCAGCCCCTACCGGGTATCAGAGCTTCTCAGCCTATAGCAGCCTGAGCGGGGGATGAGTGGGTGTGGCCAGCTGTTGCTTGTTTTCTTAAGGCAGTGATCCTCAACTCCCTTACCCGAGGGCCTCTATCCAGCATGTTTTTGTTGTTTCCCTAATCCAACAAACTTGAATCACCTGTGCAGCAACTCGTCAGGCTCTGCAGAAGCCTGTTAGTCAAAATCAGGTGTGTTGAAGCAGGGAAACAACTAAAACATGCTGGATCACTGTCTTAAAGTGACAGAGCCCTGAAACGGCTCGTCTGGAAGGTGAAGCGGTCAAAAATGAAACTGATGAATTTGCTTCATGTGAGAGGCGTTTAGTGCAAAGAACGTCTTAAACATGTTTTCTACTGACCACAGATTTATTATAGCATAAGAAAAGTCATGTGTTCCCTTTAAAATCCCTTAAAGGCCCTATCAGTGATATTCATAGAAATCATGGTAAAAACTGCGACTCTTTAGCGCCATGCAGTTTTGAGTAAGTATTGCAGCTACGGTGGCCCACTCAAAAAGGCAACAACTCCAGCGTTCACTCCAGCTATCTGGTTCGTTTTTTTATAAAAAAGCATGAGATTGATTTATTTCCAGTCTCTGTAGCCTAACCCACACAAAGCATATAACTACTCAAGCAGGTAAAAAACATTTTTTAATGAGTGTTCAGTCTTAATGCATAATGCCACACGTAGCCCCCCCTCCCCATCCCCCGACAAGTCGATGCGTGGATCAGAGCAGCGGAGTAAACAAGAGTCTGCCGGTTAGCCATCAGCTGATCGGTGTGCGCCGCAATGAGGATCGAGATGGAGCTAACATCAACCACTGGCTGTTTAGCGATCGGATAGCCGATGAGGTTTGGCTGGAGCCGGGGACACGCTGTGGAAATAAACTAACTAATGCTAACATGGCTACCGGCTAGCGGACCACCGTTGGGAGAGACACGGCAGGCTGCGGTAAGAGAGGAGACTTTAATAGTAGGAGGTTTCTTGAAGAAGGACTTTGGAACTGATACGTTGGGACCGGATTGGGAGCTTTATTATGAAGAAAAGATCAGCTGAGGTGAGTCATAAAAACAACACTTAGAGGCTGGTGTCTAGCTGTTGCGGGCGGGGTTCTCATCATATGCGGCTGCAGAGTGTTGGAAATCAATAAGACCTCACATATTTGATATGTCTTTTGATTTCATTGTTTGTTATTCAAACTAACAAAGTCCAGCAACGGTGTAACAGCTAGTCTCGTCTCTTCTTAGTTGAATTGTCAGACGCCATGCTTCCACGGCGCACTGCTGCCCTCTGCTGTTTCTTTCAGATTACAGTCATAGTGCAAACGCGTAACTCAGAGCTCGTATGTCCCTAAATAGCTACCGTATTTCAAGATGGAGGATGACCATGGAGCGTCGACCACAATTTATGTATTAAAAATGTAAAATTTGAAGCTGAGAGGAATATTTAGAATTGATGTTGGTGAGAAATATTAATGAAAAAGGACAAGTTTGTGCACTGGATACACAGAATTTGGTAGTAAACAGGTAAAAATATTACACATTGTGGCTTTAAGATGCTAAAAACAAACACATGCAAAAACATTATAGCCTGCCTTTTAAGAGAAATGACAGCTGCTACCTGCTGTAAGTAATTAAACATGAAGTATGCATTTATAAACGAGGACTTAGAGCTAAAAATGAAATGATTTCAGACCCAAGTCCTCGGTTATCGGTGTGTGCCGTCCTCCTGGATGCATCGGATTCCTGCAGCGGCTGAGAGAAGTTTTATTACACTTTGAGATGAACAGACAAAACTTCAGAAGCTGCCGACTGACTGAACAGGTTACACCGACAGAAGTGAGGCAACAAGAACTCTCAGCAGGTTTCTGTGGAGTGACTTTTATCTACAGAACAGTTGTGATCAAGTCAGAGTTGGTAAACCGGAGTGACTGAGCGGTCTGCAGTCACCGTGTTGATTAATTGATGCTTTCCAGCTGGTTTCATTCATCTTTATTTTTCATACCAACACTTGTGTTCTTTCATGTGGTCTTAATGATGCAAGTCCTCTCAGATGGGATCTCACCGCTAGCTGTACTCTGGAGAAGATGAAGCGTTAAGCCAGAGCTTCCTTTGGTCAGCGTCTCTGGGCCTAGTTCTGATTTTAAAACAATCAGACGAAAACCTGCTCCACGTCCCACGGATTCATCTGGCTTTTGGGTTTTAACTTTAAGAGATAGTTTTGAAGATGAGTGAAAATTTGGCATCCTACCATAACGTTCATCAAGAAGTCAGGATTTAGAACAAACCATAGTACTGAACCACTTTTGTTAAGGGTACTGAATGATGTATTCTTAGCTACTGACAAGGGGAATACTGTGGTTCTGATGCTCCTGGATCTTACGGCGGCTTTTGACACGGTGGATCATCAGATATTGTTGGACCGCCTAGAACAATGGGTGGGGCTCACTGGAGATGCCCTGCAGTGGATTAGATCCTATCTATCAGACAGGTCTTTTTGTGTCTCCATGGGCACTTATGTATCAGAGAATGCTCCTTTGAAATGGGGCGTCCCTCAGGGGTCTGTTTTAGGGCCGTTGCTTTTTTCAATCTACTTGCGCCCTCTGGGAACATTATTTAGAAAACACAATATAAACTTTCATTTGTATGCCGACGACTGTCAAATTTACTTGCCAATGAATAAGGGCTCAATTCAACTTTTAATTAACTGTTCAAGTGAGGTACGTTGTTGGATGGCTGCTAATTTTCTGTGTTTTAATGAGAAAAAGACAGAACTCATAGTTTTTTCTTCAACTGATTGCCAGCCTCAAGGTGTGGATCTCATGTCTCTTGGCCATTATGAACAGACTGTAATTAATAACTTGGGTGTGAGACTGGACTCTGCTTTATCTTTTAATGCCCAAGTAAATGCAGTGGTCAAATCATGCTTTTTTCATCTACGCCGCTTGTCAAAAATCAGGTCAATGATTTCAAGGAAGGACCTAGAGATTGTCACGCATGCATTTGTTATTTCACGACTAGATTATTGCAGCTCGCTGTATGGGGGAATGACACAATCTGCAACTGCTAGATTGCAGATTGTACAAAATGCAGCTGCAAGGTTCATTTATGGGGTGAAAAATGGGAGCATATATCTCCTGCTTTGAATGCTCTACGGTGGCTGCCGGTGAAATATTGCATTGAAATGAAAATCCTTGTTTATGTTTTCCAGTCACTTGCAGGACTAACAAATGAATTCTTTAGGTAATCATAACGTAATAAATGAGTGCCCATCAAACCTCAGGGTGTTTAAATTAGCTGATTATCATAAAGAGGAATATATTAACACATGCTAACAATTATTAATGAATGCATCAGTTTGGTGTTTTGGTATTATTTACATGTAAACTGTCTTTTTTTAAACATATATTGTAAGTTTCCTTAAAGGCTAGCTCATGCAAACTTGTTTTCTGCTGGTGGGAACTTTATTTCCCCCGAGAATATAAATTTTCTTATGTTCAAATATTTGTGAGGGAAGTGACGGAGGCACAGCCCAGATTCATCTTTCTGGAATGAAAAAGTGCATAAATGAAGGAGTGGATGACTAAGCTGCGGCGGAGATAAATCTATGCGTCGCTGCAGCAGTCGGCTTTGCTTGCAGCCAGTCGTACGGTGACCCGGGTGTTTGGATATGTAGGGCGGTGCAGCGAGTCGGCAGGGACCGGGGGCACGAACCGCACATGTGTAAAGGGGTCGGATCGGGGGCACCGGGCGGTGCGTGTGGAAGTGTATAGGAAGAGTAAAAATGAAGGGAGGAATGGTGTGTGTGTGTGTGTGTGGGGGGGGGGGGTGAAGTGAGGAGAGATGTCCTCTGGATGACCCGAGCAGCACCAGACAGCCTTGGCCTTCCTCCTCCCTCTCCTCCTCTCGCTCGCTCGCTCTTTGCTGCGTAATCGGCTGAAAAAAAAAAGCTAAAACAAAAGGGATAAAGAAAAATGTGGTCTGTTTGCACTCGAAAAAAAGGTTCAGGAAGAGAAGTTCAAATCCACAAAATCCAGCATTTATCTGACCTCCCTTTCATCTGTTCCTTAAGTGTTATACCGACACCCTGAACCCATCCGATGCTGATTTAAACGCTTCCTCACAAAAGTCCCTCAGATGTTACCGAGCATCATTACTCTTTCATTTCTGACTATTCCTTTATCAGGACGCTTCTCAGACATCTGGATTCTAAACATACAGAATTTCACATGGTTGCTGCATCTCTATCAGATTTTAGATCGATATTTTTTATTTTTACAAGCTAAAAACATTTCCTGACATCTAAACCCAGAATGTCTGAGCAGGCACAAATATGTGAGAACTATGGGTATGTAAATCACTTATATACTATATATATGTACATGTGTATGTAAGTGCATGGGGCTCTATGAGACGGGGGGGTTGAGATATTGTCTACATTATATCACAGCACAGGGTAAGACTATCACTTTTACGGATTTCTAAAAAAATCCTATATTTCCTGAAAGGGTAGGTTGCTGCTTTTCTCTTCCACTTGAATAAAACCAGAAAACAGGGTTTAGTTTGTAATCCATCACACCCTTTGAATCAGAGCTTCACCTGAACCTGCCCTTTCTTTTTGACATATTGTCCAAATCCTCTCTTTATGTCTTCAATCACTGCCAGTCTCCCTGTCATGCCTTTCCCAAAGAGTACGCCTTTTCCCAAACTTCTGTTCCATAGTGAGAAATTCCCAAATCTGCAGAAAGGTAAAACCAAACACTTTAATTATTTTATGAAGTTTGTGCACTCATCTGGGTGATTATTATAACTACTTATGTATAAATTTACCTACACAAGTCCAAAGAAGCACAGGTGTTCCTGTATGATCTCCTTTTTGCCTTTAATCATGAATAAATGAAACCTATAACCTATTTAACCAGTGTGTGTGACAGCTGATGGGACTTTAACCCATAAATGCTGCAACATAAAACCTACTGACAGATAACGTGAATAAAGCTGATGAATCTAGCACACGGTTACATGATGACTGACCCTCAGCAGGACAGTTTGGGTCCTGAAACAACCCTGATCTATTGATCTGATCTGTGATTAATCTGATCAACGCTCATGAAGACTCATGCGTTCAGGACAGATAAACCAAGTTCTATCATGAAAGAAGCACAGTAACAGTACATGTTTAATATTCTTTACATCAACATTGATCACAGCTAATGTCCACTTAACCGATGAACGGTGGAGATGCTTTAATTAGACCCAAAAGTCACATTTCTAACTAAATAAATCAGCATTTCTTACAACTTTACGTATTTGCAGTTTACATGTTTAGTTTAATGCTTCTCCCCCTACTGGTTGAAAACCAAATTACAGCTGCCGTAAACAACCCTGCTGTAGCTAACGCTAACACGAGCTAACTGATACTAAAATCAAAATAGCACTTTGAGATTTCAGTGAAATGTAAAGTGCATTACAAATAAAAATTATTATTATTATTATTATTATTATTATTATTATTAAATAAACCACAAAGGAAAAAGATCCTCACTGTTGGACAAAAAATATTATAACTCACAAGTCCAGTAGCAACAAAGCCAGGTCACCATTAGTCTGTAATTTTGTAGCCTCCTTTAGCTCCCTCAAACTAGCGTAGGCCGCGCCGATGCTCACTCTGGTTTTAGCTCTTTGCTTCAATCCAATCCAATTATTTCTAGAGCACACTTATACACAGCCGAGGCCGACCAAAGTGCTGGACAGTAAAAACAACAAGCATACACAGTAAAACCAAACATACAACACAGGAAATGCTGGTGAAGGTTCTCAGTCATCCAGGTCATGGTAATCCAAGGGGTTCAAATGAAGGCAACTGGACTTCTTTGGTTTCTTGAAGACGTTTCGCTTCTCATCCGAGGAGCTTTGTCAATTCTGACTGGAATATGGGAGGGTCGATCTTATAAACTGTAGCTGTCTATTGTTGCTCAACGAGCAGCACCTGCCTATGAATGCCCCTCCTCCCTACCTCTTGATGGGTTGTTAGCCTCGTTAGCCTCTATTGTTTGTGAGTCGTCGTGTTGATTAGATGCAGGAGGGTGTGAACTGGACTGAAACTGTTTTGGAATTTGGTTCAAAGCTGCATTGTAGGTGCTGGAAAGGTGAAACCTGAGTCCTCCTCCTCTATTTAATGATGGTTTCTCCATTTTGACATAGATGGCTTCCTTCACTCCTCTCTCAAACCATCTATCTTCTCTGTCCAGAATGTGGACTTTGTCATCTTCAAAGGTGACCCTTGTCCTTCAGGTGTAGGTGGACTGCAGAGTCTTGGCCTGAAGAGGTGGCTCTCACACAGGAAATGATAGGAGTAGTCTGATGACCACTACCAAATCAACAATAAAAAGTAAAAACATAATAAAAGGCAAACTAGGCCAAATTAAAAGCCAGCGAATAGAAATAAGCCTTCAAGCGTGACTTAAAATCAGGGAGAGAGGGGGCCATTCTCACTGCCAAAGGGAGTTGGTTCCAGAGACGAGGAGCACAGATTGAGAACGCACGTGCTCCTCAAGTCCTCACCCGAACACTTGGGACCTGTATCAGGCGGTGGTCTGCTGACCGAAGGGTTCGACCAGGTATGTAGGGCTGAACTAGCTGAGTCAAGTACACTGGCGCGTAAAGATAAAGTGATTTAAAAACAAGAAGTAAATTTGAACTGGATGCGGTAGCGCACCGGGAGCCAGTGCAACTGGGCCAGAACAGGAGTAATGTGCTCCCTCCTTCTGGTGTCCGTCAAAAGGCGGGCCGCCGCATTCTGCACCAGCTGTAGGCGCGCAACCGAGGAACATGTGGATCCATAAAAAAGGGAATTCGCATAATCCAAGCGTGAAATTACCAACGCATGGATCAATGTGTGCAAGTTGCGTCTAGTCAGGATGGACTTCATCTTAGATGGCCAGCGAAGCTGAAAAAAGCATCCTCTAACCACCTGACTAATGTGAGAGTCCAGCTGCAGCTCTGGGTCCAACACTACTCCCAGGTTAGTGATGGTTGGCTTCACTAACCTGGAGAAACCTCCCAAGGCATTACTCTGTTACTTTTACTTCCAGGCTCCGCCATGATGCCAACAGAAAAACAACTTCTTCTTGTGTCTTTTATTGACGGTTGGAGAACTGAAGAAGCTAACTGCTAGCCATATGGGCTACTAGCACAGTAAACAGCTATTGCTGTAAAGCAGGTAGAGACCTCCCACTAGTGCTGACCTGAACCACCAAACTGCTAAGTGCATTTTCTGGTCAGCAGAGGGCAGCAGAGTGCTGTCCAATGAGAAGTTGGTAAAGTTTCTGCCTCAAGAACGACTGAAACCGTTTTGAAAGCAATGGTTTAACATGTTAAAAACTCTGGTTTTGCTTTGAGTTAAGCTGCTGAAAATTGTTCTTAAAGTTCAAGAAACATTTCGTCAAAAGTTCAAATTTTCCCCCAAATGTGGAAAAGTGTAAAGGAATTCCGTAATAGAGCACACTGAACACGAGCAGAGCCAGCATGACAGATGAGCACGTCTGACTGGGAGAAACAAGAAAAAAATCTGTCTCTTTTTAGCATTTCTACATGAAAATATGTGAAAGAATCTGCAAATGTTTAAAACAGGACCACTCTGTGGGTTTGTGCATTAACGTGCTTCTGGTGCGCATTAAACATCAGATTTAGCTGGCTCTATAGATTCAGAGTGTGTGTGTTTAGAAGTAGGTCAGTAGTGAAAATGCTCTCAGCTGTCCTCACACGGCCTCTGTTGGGCCCATCTCACCACTCGTGTCAACTCTAGTTTCTCCTCCTGCTCCTCCCCCTGCACCTCCTCTATTATCCTTTCTCTCTGCTCTGATTAGGAGAGCAGGTCCCGCTTCGTTCATACGGCTCTCCTACAGGTTAACCATTCAGCCGCCGCCTCTCTTTTCCCCCCTTGATCCCAAAAGCAGCTTTAACTTTTCCCTCCTGCTGCAGGAGCGTTTTCCCAGCGGGCCCCGTCAGACCAGTTTGTGGTGTGTAACTGGTGTTTTTGAGGGCGATCCAAAGCCACAAAATGGGGGTAGCGCTCATTTTCGTGACCATGAATCAGCCGTTTTCCCTCTGATGTGTCTGTTATTCAGGCCCCCCCAATGCAAAAACACATAAACGGAGGTGGAAATAAACTCGCAGCGGCACGCGGATTCCAACAACACGTCTTCCAGTAAGGCAGCATAATTCCCAGATTTGTGAACAAATGGTGTATTACCTAACCTCAACCAGATCTACATGATTTACAGTACAGAGAGGAGAGGGGTATGTTTGAGTCCACACTGCCACCTGCTGGTCAAACTAGATACAGGGAGCCCAAAACCACCACATGAACCCCCCAACATGGCCCCCCTCTAAACTGAATGCTGATCCTGGACAGACGTTAAAACAGAAACTTGCTCTAAATTCAGTGAAACTAAAACTGAAGCAGTTTCTGGGAGAGCTGTGGTGCAAAAATGGGTTTTAAATACGCAGAAAACGGCCTGGACTGGTTACACTGGTTTCTATGGTGCTCCTGGTTTCTATGGCACTTCTCCAGGCGCACTTGGCAAAGGAGCTGAATAGCTCAACTGATTCAAGCGGGTCAAAATAGTGCAGCGAAGCTGGACTACAGAAAAGCAGCAGCTGCTGTTTACAAAAAAATGGTTTTCAGAAAACTTTTATTTTGGCAAGAAGAAAAAATTCTCAGGGCAACATCTGCAAAGGCTAGGGAGGATCTGAGCCTTATTTAGCCAAAACATTATAACCACCTCCCTGGTGGAAAAGGTGTGACCTCCGGCTACGAACGAGCGCCTACCTGATGTGTGGCTAGAATGTTAGAGACAAAAATATATGAAGATAGAAAATACCACTGTCATTTACCAGGTAAAGGTTGATTAAAGAAGTTCTTTACCTTTATTCTAAAAGATTTGACATATAAAACCTTTAGAAATGCAGGAATGTTTATTTGAACAAAAAGCAGCGTAAAGGTTCATGAAGCTGATTTTTCTGTCTTAATATTAATTAACAACAAGCTGGGTTTTCACAAAGCTGCATGTTGCCTCAAAGCAAGAAAGTTGCAGGTTCAAATCCTGGCTGATGCCTTTGGCATGGAGTTAGCCTGTTTTATTTTTTCACCTATTAAAAATGTGGATTTAGCTGTTATAAGTCTACTAGGATGAAAGCAGCTGATAAACAGAAATGTCTTGAGGTAAATAAATCATTCACATTTGGTTTAATGGTTTTTGGATTGTGACATGTTTATTTCCAGGATTTGTTTTTATTTATTATTAATTTTAAACTAAATCCATTGAGACATTGTTAAATAGATCCCATGTATGCCACACTTTCCTTATTTCTTTAATTATTCCTGATACTCCACACTGAGACGTTTCATTCCTCCCACTAAACTCATGAAGTGTGAAATCATCGGGGCTCAAGGACACGTTTGACTCAAAAACCCAGACGCCTCTCACACAAATAGTTAAATAATTTAATAAATCATAATTCACTTGTTGATCTTATTGACGTATCTTAGCATTTATTGTGGAATCATGTTAAGAATAAAATATTTTCTGTATTAAAACGTCATTTTGGGTGAAAGTATTTACTTTCTCCTGCCGTCTCCTCGTCCCTGCTGCAGATGTGAGCCGTCAGTGTCAAACACAGTTTGGCACCACAGACAAGTGTGGCTGAGAAATAAAGACTTATGGAAAAAACTAAAAATCTCATTGGAATTTTTAAAAGAAATGCGTTAAAAGGTTAGTTTATTTCAGATTATTTTATCTACACTGTAAGAAATGAAAAGTTGAATTTACTAAGTTATGCCAGCTGGTTCCACCAAACCTAGCTGCTTAACTCTGCTAATATCCTCAAAATCCAACACATTTTACCCTGGGATCAGTGTGTTGAAGATACATGAAAACTAAAACTGACCTGAAGGTAGCGCATGCATATACACACATATATATATATATATATATATATATATATATATATATATATATATATATATATATATATATATATATATATATATATATATATATATGTATGTATATTACATTGAAACACTCCTCAAAATGAGCTTTTATTGTGACGAGAGCAGATAAAACCAGTTCTATAAATATCAGAATCGTCCACGGGAACAAGCAACAGGCTGTGGTTTCTGCTCCTGGTGCTTTCTTCTCCTCCTGCAGGTCACTTCCAGTCACCCACTCGCCTCCTTTTCTCTGCTGATGCTCATTAGGAAATCACCTGCCTCCCTCTGCTGCTCCACGGCCCTCCTTGATGCTTTATTCATCACGGGGAGGAGGACAAAAGAAGTGTGCTGTCTGGACACATTTACATGCAAATGAAGTGAGGATTCATTATTAATGCGCTCACACGCATACGCACACGACCATCTCTGCTGCGGAGAGTGTCAGTAGCTACAAACATCAGCGTCTCGACAGTGTTGTTCACTCAAAGTGTGCGTGACGTGGAAGCGGGCAGGAATTAATCAGGGTTTTCACGGTCGATCACGCCGACATGCTAACACGAGACCCTTCTTAGTTACAGCTGGAGTTTTCTGACTTATCTGGTTCTTTGTTTTGATTCTGACTCAGAGACGCTGAGAGGCGTTGCAGAGACACAAAACCCAAACTGGACCTTTGGGCCCAGTTCTCAGGAGTCTTTTATAAAACTTAAGCTTCCATAAAAACAACATGGAGATGAAGAGATCACTTTATAGACATTTCATGCTGTCTGTGGTAAATACAAAACCATGTTCATGTCTTTAAAGGGAAACCCTTTGATAAAGGTGTAGGGCAACGGTCTGCCACAGGTGGACAATCTGCAGTAGCTCCTAACCCGAACTCCACTTCACTCTCAACTCTAATAAAAGTAGTGCATATAAAGTATAATAAAGTAGTGCATACTCATGGGAAATGGGGAAAAATAACTGGGACTTTAATCTCAGGAAAAAGTCAGAATCCTTAATTTAAAGACTTTTTTCAGAATTCTGAGACAAAATGAGAACTGCTGTTTAGTGGCCCTGAGCCTCTTCTGTAGATATTTTCCAAAAATGATCAATTGTCTTTTTTGCACTTTCAAAAGGTTTAGAGTTGCAGCTTTAAACAAGTTTTATTCTGATAGGCTGAGGGAAGTTTAAAGGTTGCAGACCTAAACTGTTTATTTTTTTCCTTTCATGAAATGCATTTTTAGTTATTATGCATGTTTTATTCTAATACAAACTGCAAAATGAATATATTTACTTTTATTGTCATTGATATGAATATTTGTGCGTTCTAAGGCCGCTACCTCTCTAACAGGATCAGTACCTTCCTCTGTCCAAACCTACACGCCTGTGGCCCTCTGGTGGAAGATCTGTATGCTGCAGGTGACAATCCCCAGTTTTATGCTGTTTGTTATTGTAGTTTTACATAATACAGAATTACATAACTGTTAACCTAGCATCAGATAAATAAATTGATGTTTCAAGCCTTTAGGGGTAGGGATCTGTGGAACAGTAGCGGTCCGTGGCCTTGTGGTTGGGAACCCGTCTCATAAAATCAAGAAGTAAACAACTATTAAATATTTCATCCATAAACTAAATCTTCTTCCAGAAGGTTCATATGATGCATTTATTATATTTCTCTGGTCAGCCTGACTCAGCTGAGCCGTCGTTAGCAAACAGACTCAGTTTCCTGTCACATGCATGCATTCACCTGATGAATCTGACTTAATGTCATTTTCTGTGGCAGATTTAGGCTAAAGTATGAAACGCATGTGTCACATTAAAGACGCTGCAGCCTTTGTAAAATGTTCTCATCCGTTTCAGCGCCATCAAAGCAGGGATAGAAAAAACCTAATAACTAAAAAAGAATAAAAAGCTGAAACAAATTTAAAATTCATATGTAAAAAAAATCAGACATCTTACAAATGAAAATAGAGTTAATAACCGCAGGATTATATAATCTCAGTTTTGCATTTAAACTTTATGCATAGTTTTTTATTCAGAGGAAAAAATAATTATTATTATTATTATAAAGATCACTATTAAACAAATGAAATGTTTCAACATTTGTTTTGTGAGTCTATGGAAAAAGACAATTGTAATTTAAATATAAGAGTGCAGGAATTCAGCATAAAAGGAGAGGGTGAAGGTGTCACAAAATTCAAAAGATCGTCTTTTTCTGCACAAAAAGTGTCTTTTAATAACAAAACACCATATAGTGTACACGTGATTGTCAACAATGCTGTAGTGTCAGTTTTCATATGAGTGCAAAGAGAAAAGTTTGGTAAAATTGTTCAACTTCAGCTTTAATTTTGTATTTTGTTCATAAAATATATTGAATATTAAATATATTGTAATTAAATGATTCCATTCTGTTCTTTTTTTCCAGACAGTTTGATTTAAAACAGGTTAAAACTAAAAACAACATAAGACGTGTTTTTAGCCACACCCAGCTCTGATGTCACAGCTCAGCTTAATGCCTAAAATATTTAAATAAAGTGTTTTTTACCTGAGCAATTTATTGTTTAATGTTAATCAAACAACAATTCAGTCTTCAGTTTTATTTTATTTTGTTATGCATTAACAACATAGCAGTAATAGACAAATAAAATGGGCCCTTGCCACCTGTCGACCCGCCACCAGAGGGCACTATACATGTGTAGTACTGGAAATGGCAGGTATCTGATGAAGGTAATCCTGAGGCTCCTTCTGGAGGCTGTGAGGTCAGAAGGGGTTTGATGCTAGCTGTGACAACAGGAAGTCGTAACTACCAACAAAGATAACATGAGGTAAATGTTCAGGGGCACTTCCAGCTACCGCCACTTTTTCCTCAGAAGATATAAAAATACAGCTCATCTCATTTTCCTGATATAAACCAACCTGGGAACAAAACTGCTGCCTGACTTTTTTCTGGAGGTTAATCAAGCCTGGAAATTGTTTTAAAAGTAAAGAAATCAAAGAGAATTGTGTTGGAGTTTTTTTTTTAATAAATATCCTGAAACATACCCCTGTAACTTTAGGAAATGTTTATTTTTAAATAATATAATGATGAAACATTTGTTATGTGGAAGTTCTTGATAATGATCGATAAGTAGAAGTCAAGTGGAAAACAGACCAAATACAAAAGTTTAAATGATGCATCAAATACTAAAATCAGAAAAAATGTTAATAAAAATATCACTGCAAGTAAAATCAGAGAAAAATAAAAATAAATCCTCCAGTGAAATGAAACAAAAAAAAATCAAGGTATGAGATATGAGGTACAATTTAAAAAAATCTGAATAATGTATTTTTAAAAAAGAAAGAGAATTATAAAGAAAAAAAACCTTTTTAGTCTATTTGTTTGCTGTATTACTCCAGGCTGATCACTAGGTGGCAGCATTTAGTCACTTCAGAGTCCAGTGGTCCTCAGAAGAGACTTCACCTCCAGAACAAAGGTCCTTATGAAGGAACCAGTGGGCTCAGGTAAAATCTGGGTAAATAGATGCTTTTGGTTTTCTACAAACGAGAACAGGAAAAACGTTTGATTTTTAAAGTTTCAGTTATCTTTTTTCTGGCCGTGACTCTAAAGCAGAACTAAGAGACAACAACCATGTTCATCTCACGTTTGCTGGTGATAATTATAATGGACATCATCAGAGCTGAAGTGGCTTTAATTATAGTATTTAACCACTTTCATGATGATGACACGTAATCACGAATGTCCTTCCTTCAGATGACTACAACACTCAGCAGCTGAACAAACGACTCTGGCCAACAGCTGGAAATAAAGCTGCCGGGTTCCTTCTCATCCAAACATTTAAGTGTTTTACTGTACGTGTTATTATCTTATTACTTCATTCTGCCTGATGGGATTTCTGCCACCTGTGAAAAGAAAGTCCAAAAGTGTCTGATGCCCTTAGAATGTTGTTGTTCTTTTGGTGACCCCGCCCATGTATCAGCCGTGGGGGTTGTGCAACTTTAAACACAGTCTAAATAAAGTTTTTATGTCTATTGTGAGGCCTGGGGCTCTTTAGGCAGCATGAGCGGTAAACATCAAGATGTTTATGAGGAGAAAATCCATCCAAACCACCCACCTTCATGTGAAAAAGAAATCTCACTGTAAACATAATGACTGGTTACTGCTGGAGACGAAACCTGCAATCCAGTGATGGCGTCCAACAACAACATCAACAGATTCTGTTGTTTCTGTCAGAAAAACACAATAACTGGTTTACCGCCAACGCTGTTTCAAACGAGCGCCATTCCTGAGCCGACGCCATCTCTGGTGTTTTGCTTCGTTGCAGCTCTGCTGTAGTGGAGCCAAGCCCGCTCAACAAACCTACAAACATAGAGCGCTGTGATTGGTCTGGCTTAAACTTAGCCGAGCCAATGGTAGGTCTGCTGGAGCGTGGCTAGAGCGTCCGGTAGAGAGCGGAATCCCCGCAGCAACAAAGCGGTCCCAGACCATCACACTACCACGGCCATGTTTGACGGCTGGTCGTGGCGTTTTACTCTCAGTACCGAGACCCCCCCCCCCCTAAATTCTGGGTTTTTAATGATCTTGTATTGTTTTTGAAGGAGACATGATATGTAGCTTGTTGAGATCGTTTAGCTAACTTCATGTTATAGTGTATGGTAGTAATCCAGCCTGGGTGTGGTTGGTGAAAATCCACATCCAAACAATTTACTTAATAATCTAATTTAGTGTGTGTGTGTGTGTGTGTGTGTGTGTGTGTGTGTGTGTGTGTGTGTGTGTGTGTGTGTGTGTGTGTGTGTGTGTTGTCTTCTCAACCCCCAGTGAGTCGTGGTGGATGGCTGCTCATACTGATCCAGGATCCTCTGGAGGTTTCTTCCTGTTAAAAGGGAGTTTTCCTCTCCACTGTCGCTACATGCTTGCTCAGTGTGAGGAAGTCAGTGACTCGATGCACTCTGCTGGGTTCCTTATATAGGAAACTTTTTACTAACTGGAACAATGAACTGAGCTCAACTGGAACGTTTACTTGACTCTTGTTGTGATTTGGCGCTATAGAAATAAACTGAATTATTATTTATAACTATTTTAAACTGAAGAGCATCACAGCACTAAGTTGGTTCTAAGAAAGGAAACAACAAACAAGCCCTCATTAGGGAGAAGTGTTGATAGAGTGATGCTAAGAAGCTACATCCTGGCTCAGTGGGAAGTTGTTTAACGGCTGGTGTTTACCTCACTCCTCTGGGTAGAGTGGGCGTGATTGATGAGACCTAAAGAAGGAAATTCTGCCCACTTTTCTCTCTGTGTGTGGTCTTCCCTTCCCTCGTCTTCCTGCCTGACTGAGGTTTGATTTTGGGAAACAAAGACGAGTTTAGACATGAACTCTGTGATGCTGCGACTTCACACCGCTGTTTCATCACGGATGGCGTCTGCACCGTTTTCCTGCTCCCAACATCACACATCATAATGAAACGAAACACCACGACGAGCTGCAGAATGTTGTTTTGCCCGAGGAGAGAATTATTCTGCCGTCTGTAGAGGAACGAATGAACCTTTAATTATTGATCCTGAATGGAAATTTGCTCCATGGCCTCTCAACTCTTCCTGTTCAGCCTATAATCAGAACTTCTTCACTTTTTCCCTTTTAAAGCAAATAAAAGAACTAATCGTTCTAGTTTTGGTTCTGAAACATTTTAGTCTTGAAATGACTTAAATCAAATAGAACTAGATAAATTGCATTTCTTGCAGAAATGCGTTTGAATGCTTTATTGCTGAATACAATAGCTGAAACTGCTGAATTGAAGCTAAAACTAAGCTTAATTGTCAAAATGTGCTGAATGTATTTGAAGTTTTAGGAGCAAAAATTGCTAAAAAGTTTTAAAAAGCCCAAAAAGTAAGTAGAGAATAGAGAAAAAAATCCTAAACAGCAGAAAACTGAAATCTCTAAACATAGTTTAAAAAACTGAGTAGCTAAAATGTTTAAACAGCTCATATTTGAGTACAAGTAGTTAAAGTTTCACAAATAGTTGAATTGTGAAGTTAGCAGGATATGCTGAATTTTGAAACTGATAGCTGAGTATACTCAGCTATAGCTGAACTGAAATAAACCGTTTTCTGCTGCGAAAATTTAGCGTAATTGTAAGAATGAGCTGAAAAGATTTAAAGATGTAGGAGCAAAAAATCACTAACAAGTGTAATAAAGCCAAATAAGTAAGTGGAGAAAAGAGAAAAGAAATCTAAACAGCAGAAAACTGAAAGAGAAAGGGGTAGGGAGGAAGGAAGGGAGGGAGACACAGAAAGAGAGAGAGAGGGAGGCATAGTGAGGGACCGATAGAAAGAGAGGGAGGGAGGGAGGAAGACAGACAGAGAGAGAGAAAGAGGGAGAGAGAGAGAGAAAGAGAGAGAGAAACAGAAAGAGAGAGAGAGAAACAGAGAGAGAGCGAGAGAGAAACAGAGAGAGAGAGAGAAACAGAGAGAGAGAGAGAAACAGAGAGAGAGCGAGAGAGAAACAGAGAGAGAGAAAGGAGAGAGAGAGAGCGAGAGAAAGATAGAGAGAGAGAGAGAGAGAGAGAGAAACAGAGAGAGAGAGAGAGAGTATTGGTTCTGGGGTTCTGACCCTGGTTCTGGTATCAAACCAGATGCTGGTTCTGATTCTGGTTCTGGTCTTAAATCAGATGCTGGTTCTGATACTGGTTTGCTGAAACAAGCAGACAGGCTCCAGTAGGATTGTACTTAAAATAGCTTTTCCGTATATCAGCTCTCAGACAGTAAAATAGCGGGAAAGTCTGAACCAATCAGAAAGCTCCATTATCACACCACTGCTCTGCAGCTGTTAGACGCAGCAGGCAGGCCCCTTAATGAGGAAGGCTTTGGATCTGTGCTTCAGATGTCTGATCAGAGGCCTCCAACGTCTCATCACCATTCGAAAAGTATAACACCGATTTGAAAAATTCCAAAAGCGTCAGCATCAGAAAGCTTTGGTGGTGCTATATTGAATTTTTTGTGTGCCTACATAGAATATTTGTAGGAGAAATGATTAGATCATTTATACTGTCTGGAGCACAAAATGCCTGTTTTTTATGGGAGGAAAATGTGGCTGAATCCTCTTTCAGATGCTTGTAACTCAAGAACCGTGACAGATACAGCT
>SSNS01000417.1:0-215172 GCA_006937985.1 Aphyosemion australe
AAAAAAAAATATATATATATATATATTCATCAATTAATAAATCACATGATTTGATCAGCTATTAGCTAGAACTGTTAAAAAAAACTTCTAATAAATACATAAATAATTTAATTAATAATTATTTACAATCTTATTTTGAAAAACCAGATGCTGTGAGCTCTTGTCAATAAAGACTATTCAAACGTTTTCTGAGGAAGCAAGCCCCTCCTCCTAACGGCTGAGACTGAGTATCTGCTGAGGCTTTGACGAGCAGACAGCTAGAGCAGAAGCAGAGATCGTTGAGTTCAGTAAAACGGATCTTATTGAACCTTAAACGATATAAATTGACTTGTAACCTGGCCAGTTTGGAGGAGTACGCTCTGGAGTTTATTAGCTTTGGGAGGAAGTTTCGGTGAGTTGTTTTTAGTGAAAAATACTCATTTTACATAACGTTGCTACCGAACTAACACAGGATTAACTTCTGTACAGCGTTTGTCGCTACGGTAACAACGAGGCAATTAACCTCTGCCCCAGACGGTAAACTACCGGTACACAACAGAAAACGGTAAAAACCCCTAAAATATCATTTTATTCTTTATTGTAATGATCGCTGTGTACATTGTTTTAACTTTGGTGATTTATTTTATGCTAAATGAGGTTTTATTTTTGTGTAATTGCAAGCGGTTAACGTTCGTTAACGCTTAACAGTCACTAGCTTCTGTTCACTGCTAGTTACGTAGCTTCTGCAGTCATGTAAAAGGGCTGATGTGTTCAACAGTAAGTGTAAATATTATTTTATGCTGAATGTAAAACTTTTTATGTTAAATAAGATATTTGTTGGCCTGCTCAACAGGCCAGGTTTTTATCTACCCTGGAAACCACACCGAATCCTCATATCTGGATTCTGGACCTGACTTGGACCTGAACTGAGGATCGAGGCGAGCCAGTACAACCCAACAGGACACTTTCAGGATCAGCGGAGCTTCACAGAGGCACACTCGCAGTCCTGCTTTCATCAACTTTACTCCAAACAGTTCCAAGGTTGGGGTAGGATTTGTTCACGTGAGGAGCACATCTCAAGTCGTTCATATTGTGAATGGACAATTGAGACTTTGCCAAGATTAAGGACAAAACCTCAGATGTTTTGTATTTATATTACTGTGTAATCTTCCATGTGAATATTTATTTTTTTGTACTTTTAAAGGGTACCTAAAGTGTGATTTTAAAGTGACAAAATCTTTTTGGAAATTGAATGGAATGAATTGTATAAACTGAAAGGAATGAATTGCATAAACCTAATTCAAGCTTAAACATAAATTAGGGCAATCCAAAGTAAGTTTAAAATCCAGACACTCAAAATTAGATGACCGGTCATAACTTAAACTTGAAATTAGACTAGGAACTTAGAATTTAAACCTTTATTAGATCTTTAACCCAAAGGGTAAAAGTTAAAAAATTAAAAAGGGAATATTCTAAAGCATACCTCAAATAACTGAGGTAGCATTTGTCTGTTTATTGTTTGTCTTTGTTTGTTATTTATCCATTGTGAATTAAATTGCCGGCTTTTTCTATTTAAAGGTCACACTCTCTGACTCTCATTTTAGCTACTCACCACTCCTTCAGAACCTAGATCTGGTCCAGCAGTGTATTACCCCTGCTTAATAGCACAGGTGTTACATAAGGAACTCAGCAGATTGCATCGAGTCACTGACTTGTGTCAGAGATTTACAGCAATCCCCATACTAAGCAAGCATGTAGCGACAGTGGAGAGAAAAACTTTCCTTTAACAGGAAGAAACCTCCAACAGAACCTGGATCAGTATGAGCAGCCACCCTCCACGACTCACTGGGGTTTGAGAAGTCAGAGCAGACACACGCAGATGCTTAACAATCCGATACTTGGTTAGAAAATTGTGTGCATGTGTGTGTACATGCATTTTAATTGGGGGGGGTTGTGTAACTAAGAGGTCTTCCTGCTGGACTGGGCTAAAAAAGCAGAATTAAAACTTTATCCTAAAGACTACATTACACAAATATGCGTTCACCTGTCAGTGGTTTAACCGTGCTGTCTTTAATGCTGTAAAGCGTAGTGTTACATGCATTCATGCTTTTATTGTCACATGCTTACAAGACCTGTTGTAAATTATAGCTTGGCCTACATTTCTGCTCCCGTTACAGCCAGCGCCCTCATCATGTCACAGGCCTTTTGCTTGGCTGTAACAGAACTGCACATGCACACTTTTCTAGCATAGTCTGCTCCTCTAAACAGAATAGCTAGTGAGGCATAAATAAGAGATAAAAGGAGCTGTCGTGGTATGAGTCTAGTTGAAAAGGTTGTGACTGTAATTGTGGAGCAATGCTTTGAAAAAATATAACACCCATCAAAGCTTTCATAACTCAGAAGAGCCAAATGGCGATTTCATTGTCAGCCCTTACCAACAAACACTAATACATCTTATTGTGTCACCACATCAGCAGTTTGCTTCTTTGTGTTAAATGACTCCTCTGTTTCACTTCTAGGTGTTAATATGCTTCATGATTTACACTAGAATGAAGGAAATGTCACCAAACTGGAGGCTCTTTCACTGAATTACAGACAGTAAGCTGTTATAGTAACACCTGGACATCATCCCATGCTACTGACTTCATATGTGGGAGGGGGAGGAGCTAAAATCTGGTGCAGACTTTATGAAAAGTGAGGAAAGGTCTCAGAAAGCTTATCATCTTTTATTTCAAGCCTCAATTCTAATTAATACGTTTTTGCTTACAAGACATAAAAGAGAAGATGAGAAAAGGTCAAAATATTTATGTTTTTCCTGCAGTTTCATGTTTCAGATATGACCAAGTTTGGAGTGAGTCCTATTTCAAGTTTTGTTTTATTTATATACAATCCAAGAGAGGTTTTCTAAGTTAAAAATGATTACATTTGCAAAAAAAATAGCATTGTTTTGTTGCCCTTACAACAAATAATTGTGCACAAGAATCATGGAATAAACAGCAGCAGCGTGTGGGAACCCGCCAGAACCTCAAGCGTCTGTGCTGAAGTGTGGACGGTGGATGAAGATCGTGTTTTCCCAGGCGAACAGAGATCACAGCTGCCTGTTGTTTCCCACTGGCTGTACCGGCCTTTGGCAGCAGGTCTGTGCTGTTTGCCAGAGAAAAGATGAGCAGAGGCTGGAAGCCCAGCCAGGCTCGTGGCCGGGCCGGCTCACCTAGCTGATCGTGGGTCATTCTCCACCTCGAAGGAGTTCTGGACAATCCATCCATAGTCCTAGATCAGGGGTAGGGGACCGTGGAGAGCTGATATTCAGCACATCTTAGAGGTTTTCCTGCTTCAACACACCTGATTTTAATCAGCACCTTATTAACAGGCTTCTGCAGAGCCTAATGAGCTGCTGAACAGGTGAATCAACTGTTGAAGCAGGGAAACCTCTAAAACGTGCTGGATAGTGGTTTTCCAGGACCTGGGTTCCCTACACGTCCTAGATGCATGCAGCATAGCATGTGAGATAACAATAACATTACCACAATGACAGACGTGATAAAAATGATTAAAACACAGATAAAACAGAACCATTAACCAGTCTAAGGAGAAACCTACATGATCCGTTAGAGCTGGGGTTATCCAGAAGGAGCCTCAGTGAGAAACACGTCTAACTTTAGCTCAAAAACTTACTGAGGTTCCACTGGTTTGCTAAGGTTTATTAGCCATGGTGGCCATGTTAAATTAGGCTTGCATCACAAATATTTACAATAAGGAGGGTGGTAATTGTAAGGTGAAACAATATTAGCTTTACAACTCATAATATGAGGATTTCGTATCTAGATGCTGGACTGCATGGGAATCCCCCGCCTGGTCTGATGAGATTAGACGTGTTTATATTTTGCATGTCTTCATGACATGACAGCGCCACACACGCCTTTAAAAACAGAATCAAGATCATTCCGTCTTCAGGGCTCAGGTTGTTCATATTTATCTGACTGATCAGGCATTATTTTAATGGAAATTCTGGTTCTGTTGACCTAAATTATACTAAGAGAGGGGCTCTCCTTGTTGTTCTGGTCGCTTCTAATATCACAAAAGATTTCCTAACTGGATTTTATTATGATAGCGTGTTTGCTGAGCCTGGAGACCATGGATGACCAAACAGGAATAAATGTAAGGTTTCAACTAGGGGTGGGACTCGATTAAAAAAATGAATCTAATTAATTAGAGGCTTTGTAATTAATTAATCTTGATTAATCGCATTTTAATCATTCAAGAAAATTTGCCCCGAAAGCAATTTTTTTAAATTAAAAATAATGAGACAGAGAATCAAACAATAGTTATTGACATTATTATTGTAAACAAGCTCTTTTAATTTATAAAAAAAAATGCTTTTAAATACAATACTATTTAAGTACATTTTGATAATGGTCTTTAAAATAATAATAATAATAATAATAATAATAATAATAATAATAATAATAATAATAATGTGCAATTTGATTTGATTTAGCATCATTAGAGACAGAAATGAAGGCAAAAACACATGAAGAGGGATTTCTAATCACTCATGTGATTGTAGTTTTAGTTGTGTTTGGAGCACATAAAAAAGGTTTACATGGTCTTGTAGCCAAGGTTCTGAGCTTTCTTTAGAGGTGCAGCTTGACTAGATTGATATTTAGGGCATGGATTTTGCTGCTAAACTTCAACATTCCCCAATTGGGGGACCCTCGGGCTTAAAGGGTTAAATGTGTTAATTTTTTTTAATGCATTGTTTTTTTTCTAATTAATTAATCATAATTAACGTGTTAAATTCCCACCCCCAGTTTCAACACATTAAATAAGATGTATTATAAATCTGAGAGGCGCCTATTGAGTAGTAATCACACACACGCACACACACACACACACACACACACACACACACACACACACACACACATTAATGCTTTGTCACAGAGGAAACACCGCTCGTCTAAACTGCTGAGAAAATTGAGCTGCTTAGTTGAAAATAATGGTCACAAATGACCTCAAACAAAGATAATAAAGCTGTTTATAATGCACACTCTGTGAATTTAGTAAAGCATTGATGCAGTGAAAACATCCTTTGACTCCAGGCTGTGAACAAAATCAGCTGCAAGACAGAAATCCTGAAAGTGTTTGATTCAAATCAACCACCCACCATGCCCGGCAGGAACATTTTTACCCCCAGAACTCCATCCATATTTCTGGGCTTGGAAACAGAATGTCTCAGTGGAGGGGTCTTCAGGAACCAGTGAATATCAAAGACTGAACTAGGAGTGGTGAATGCAACAATACATATAAATGGTGCAGATACAGTAGGAGTTCTTGCATTCCCATTAAAGCAAGCAACACTAAATAAGTTTCCTGTTTCTTCTCCTACTGGTTGAAGATAAACAACCCTGCCATAACCTGCTGTAGCAAACAACGAGCTAACATGAGCCAACTGAAACTAAATAAGCCACTAAGTAAAAAGATCCTCACTGTTGGACAAATAAAATAGTATTACAAGTCCAGCAGCAACAAACAGTGGCGCCCCCAAGGGGTGGCCATGGCCACCCCACTGGCCACTCCAGGGAAGACCAGTGTTAAGTAATTTTAACTTAACTTTATAACTTTATCTTATTTAATCAAGACATAAATGTAAAACCCAATAAAAAAATGATACCATTAATGAGTAAATAAATAATCAGAATTTAAAAAATGTTTCTGCTGCTCACCATTTTAAAAAAGTTTATAACTCCATAGTTTTTGTGAAGACAGCAACAGGCGAATTATAAAAAAAAACAATTCTAAAATAAATTTTGAAATAACATTGAAAATAAGTTAAATGTAATTTTCTGAAATTTTTGTATTTCTCAAATTTGAGTAAGTGTTTTGAATGCATATTGTTTTTTAATAAAAAGAAGAAGAAGAATTAAGGAGCATGAAATGCATCGCCACAGGCTAAACTCTCCCAGAGTTACCACAAGGACCAATTACCACCCCAAAATTTTCTCTGACCCTGTCTGGCCACCCTTATCAAAATTTTCTGGGGGCACCTCTGACAACAAAGCCAGGTCACCATCAGTCTGTGAGACAATACAGAAATGATGAGTCATCTAAATGACTATTGGCATCTATGATGATAACTTAGGCCTCCTAGGTGTGAGTGAGTGTGTGACTAGTCGTTTGTCTCTGAGTGTCCCTGTGATGGACTGGTGACCTGTCAAAAGTGTCCTCCACCTCTCACCTGATGACTGTTGGAGATAGACATCAGCTCCCCGTGATCCTAGTGAGGAAGAAGCAGTTCAGGTGTGAGAAGACTCGTGCACCCTGGGATAAAACAGACATTTGATTCCAGCCAGTGTTTCTTCACTTTAGTACAGGTGCTGTTTAAAACTCACGTGGATTCTCACACACACATAATATAGTCTGAAATAATCCATTGAACAACAGAAATATTAAACCTGGTTTAATCTTCTCTCTCAGACTCTTCGTTGATTTTTATCAATTTACTGAAAAACATTCAATCATTTTTTTGATATCACCCATGCAATGTATTGAAATGCCTTTTTCAAATGACTCAACTTACGAGAACTTTGCAAACTTCATGAATAAAATCTGAATATGTAACCAGATGAATAATGTAACCTTCCTTCAAAGTGAACTCTATGTCCTCTCTCCTGCCCGCGTGCAAACCGAGGGGCCAAAGAAAGTGAAGAGTTCTCACAATTATGTGGTTATTTAACACTTAAATGCATGGAAGGTTACAGAGGTAATTAGGTCCACAAGAGTGAGCTGAATTTAAATTCTGATCAACCTCCAACAGGGAATATAATCCCAGCAGTCAGGGACATGAGAGGAGGTCTGGACTGTGCTGCCAGTCCTCACCCCCACCCCGGTCACTCGCTCTGTCTTTAAGCAATTTTAGGTCAAATTATTTAAATTATGTGTTAAAAGGTTTTGACTCAATACTCCATGGTTATTGAGGTGTGATTCAGAGTTAGTGCAGACATAAAGAACTGTAATTATTTGAGGTTAAAACTAGGGGTGTCAAATTATGAGATTAATTGAGATTAATTAATTAGTGCACTATATTTTTAATCGAGTTAATCTCATTTTTAATCTATAACTTTACTGGGACTTTTCTACCCTACCTGTTGGGACTTTTTATTTTATTTTATGTAATTATATTTATATTTAACTATCATGCCATGCCACATGTCAGATTTTGTGAAAAAGCCTAATATTTTGTGATAAACTGTCAGTTTTGATATGCTAAACTTACATCACTGTAATTTACAGGTCTATTTAATTTTAGATAAATGTTTTAGTAACAAGTTCTGTGATCACTATTTGCATTGCTCAAAAAAGCGTTCCTTGTTGTGTTAACTTATATTATTCTATATGGACCCGATGTTTTATTTTTAATTTCTAATTATTCGAGACTGACAAAAGAGCACAGTATTATTCCACTTTGGTGATGTAAACGGAACGTTTAGAAGTCTGTTAAACAATCAATGACTTTATAAAGCCAGTTTTTTTGTTATATATTAATCTTTTAGTCTGTCACAATAATGTAATGAATTTAAATAAAAATACATCAAAATGAGGGCTTTTCTCAGCCATTAGTAGGTGAGATTAAAAAGAGATTAATTAGATTAATTAATTACAGGTCATGATTAATTAATCTAAAACAAATTTAATCTCATGACAGCACTAGTTAAAATACAGAAAACAAACATTTTCCTTCAAATTTAGTCTCATAACTGCATTAAGAACATTCACAGCTCCGTTACTAAAACAAATAAACTATTTTAACTACTTAGAGTGATACTAATGCTGCTTTAACAGCGAACCGGATCCAAAGTTATTCACACCTCTCTGATTTGGAAACAAGCCAGTGGCCATAAAGGAGCCGCTTGTTAGTAGAGATGAGCTTTATTGAAATTATCAACGAGAAACTTTGCTTTGATTTCAGAGATTGAGTTTGTGGAATCTGGTCAGTCTGACCATCTGAGGAGTTGGTTGTCCTAGAGCTTAGTATCATGATTTACTTTTAGATTTGTGTCACAGAAAAAAAAAATGTATCCTTCTTTTACCACAGAGGAGAGACATTGATCCTTCAAACAACAAATGATTTTATTCGTGTTGCACAAAGAGAACAGTTCACTGCAGCTACAGCTCTGAGAGAACGCTCTGGAGCTCAAAGAGAAATCATGTATAAACACATCTTCCTCCCCCAGACTGACCCTACCAGTCCCTCAGAGGCAGTTACATTATAATACCCGACCTTTCCTAGCTGAAACACGGTCTGCACTTCTCTATTACAGTATCTAAAACTCAAACTTAGATTTAGTGTTTCTGTTTCTGGTTAAGGGATCTTTGTTATGCTGCTGAAAGGAAACAGGTGGGTGATAATGTTTTTGCCTGTGCATGATTTTTTAAACAACACACCTGATTAAATGAAACTCTTTACAACTGATTAACCTTTAGAGTCAATCCAGTTCAAGATGGCCTCCAAAATAATAAACCTATTAAACACAAAAACGACAACAACTCAATCAGCTTGACAGACATGGAGCTAATATCTGGTGCTAAAGCAGCTAAGTGCTTAAATGTGTGGAGGCAACCCTCTTTGTTAGCTAAAAAGAGAGAAAAAGGGTATAATTAAGGGATTTAAGGTGTTCTTTTTACAAAATAATCATTAAAAGTCAGATTTTTATGTTTTGCAGTGGCCCTCTCCCCAACCAGTAAGCACTAAAAACAAAGAATAAGGCTTTAAATTATGACAAATACCTATAAAAAAAACTTCAAGTTAAAGTTCATTAGCGTTAATCAAACCTTCCACACCTGTTATCAGGATTTTGTTGCATGTTTCAAGTGAAATGATGGTGATGGTCTGTTTCACTGTAACTTTTCTACATGATGATTCTAGTAACGAATAACACAGTCCCTCTGGGAAATATTCAACATCTGACACAGCAGAAAAAATAAAGAAAAGATGTTTACAGAGTTTTGCTGAATCAGTCCCTGGGTAGTGAACCAAAAATGCTTCCAAAGCAAAATGTGATGGCCTGAGGGTTGAGTGAGTTCATGGCATTAGTTACTGAAGAATGTTCAACGCTGCATAACACGGGCTCAGCTCAGGTGGTATAAAGATCCAACCGTTTAAGAACTGCCGAAACGGCAGGATTTCCCTCCAGAGGTGGGAGCTGCAGGTTATTATCAGTGAATTCATGACTGACAGTCAGGAACTCTGAATGGAAAATGGAAAATTTGTGAAGGATAACAGCAAAAACCTAGCCTGGCAAGCCATCCTATATATGTGAATATATAGTCTGGCCACGAACCATTGACGGCTCTCAGTCGTGAGGCGGGATCTACGGTTGTCTTTCAAAATGTCAGCACGCAATTGGATAGCACTAGGACCAATCAGAGTAACGAACAATGTGACGTAATCACAGCGACGGAAATCTGCAGTAATGGCGTCTAACATCAATGATTTGTGTCGTTTTTGTATAAAAACATGTGAATATCAGGTGTACTGGGACATTGCACTACTTTGATAAAAATAAGACGCTGCTAAGTATAGCCGACAGACTTACGCACGTTGGAGTCTAAATAATCCAATGTTGATGACAAAGCTGTTTCAAACGAACGTGTTTCCTGCGCCGCCGCCATGTTGCTTGGGTTCGCGGCCGCAGCGCTGACGTCATCGGCTAGCAAAAACCTACAAAAAGAAAGATTCAGCAGTGACAAACAGGACTTAAGTAAAAGTAAGAGGGTGTTTTGAAGAGTAGGTGTGAGATCAGCCTGAGTAGAAAGTACTTTTGATGTGAGAGAGTAGAGACTTATATGTTGACAGCAGAGATCAATGGCAGCTTTGAAATCAAGGACAAGAAAAAGGCTCAACAAGGGCCTTCTGCAGCCTCCTGGCCTGATTCACACTCTACTCACACAAGTGGTGATCGGCACTCACACCAGCTCCACGTGAGTAAAGTAGAGGTGCTTTTGAGCAGCCAGGCATGTTTGAGTCTTATGGTAGATGAAACTACAAAGAAAACATCTGAGTTTTGTTCTCTTCTGGTTTTTCACTGGAGGAGGTTGAGACGGGAGGAAGAGAGGCTTGACTTTGACTATTTCTGCTCGTTTTTCCTCAACATTCAGACTTTATCAGGGAGAAATAAAGTCCTGATCTGCTGGTTTTTCATTCAGCTCGTTTATTCCCTCAGCTCCCCAGACATTTAATCTGCACACCCTGCTCTCCAATCAGCCTCACGCCTCATGTACGCTGAGTACGGACGGTTGCGGTCCGGTTTCCGTACGACTTCTAGACAGACTGCCATACACCAACCGTGCTGGCCTCCCTACACTGGCTTCCAGTCTTTTATCAGGTGCGCCCCTACTTACTTAGCGGCGCTCCTGAAGAAAAATGTGTCATCACGCTCTCTGATCAGGGCCTGCTTGTTGTCCCTCGCACTAGGTGACGGACTTGTGGGGACCGGGCTTTCTCAGCCTTAGCGCCGTTGCTCTGGAACCAACTGCCACCGTCAATTAGGCTGTCTACATCTTTGCCGGTTTTTAAGAGTCGACTGTAAACCCATTTTTTTTTGTTTAGCATTTCCGGAACATGCTTGTCTTGCCTGTTTTTATGCTTTTATGTATTTTTTATTGTTCAATGTTTTAATTTCTTTTGTCATGATTTTATGTTGTTTTTCAGCGCCATGGCCTCCTGTAATGGGTGTGGAAGGCGCTATATAAGTAAAGCCTTGATTGACTGATTGAACTGAACGTGTGCCGAACGTCAAATTTGCTCCCGGGAGGATTAGAAATTTGACATATTATGTGTAAAAATATGAACTATCATACAATGTCAGCTGATAAAAAATGCCAGCAAAAATAACACAGGTTTTATTTTGAAATATACCAGATGCACCTCACTGACACGTCTCACTTCATGCCAATCCGCATGCAGCGTCTGTAAAAAATAGACTCCATGCAGAAGCTTTCTGAAGCTCTGCATCAGGATCCACGCCACGCCACAGCCGGCATGAACGCTCTGACTGGACTCAATTATTTTTGGTCTTTGTGGAATCCGTACAGAAACCGGACCACATCCATTCTGTACTCATTATAAATGAGGCGTTATTCAGCCCACCTGAGTTGTGCCTAACTGTCTCCCTCTCACTTGTGCGCCACACTACATTAGCTCTCCTTAGTCTCTGCCTCCCTGCTACATTATCGACAGCCTAGAGATCCAGCGGTCTGTCCATGCGCCCATTTGTCTACAAGTTGATTTCACTGGATCATTCCTTCCTTATCTGGACTCTGACCCGTAATTTGTTTCTCCACCAACCATTTTCTTCCTGTGAAGTGTTTAAACTTCTGCCTTCCTGTCAACGTCTGTTGCCTGTGGACTAGGGTTGTAACGATGCTTCGAAAATCGATTTAAAATCGGTGCAAACTAGTTTAAATATCCATCGTTGTAGAAAGAAAAGAAAATCGATTCACTGCCAGAGATGTCCGAAAGACTAAAGCGGAACTAATATTCCGCCGGACGGAACTAATGTTTGGTTTCGTGTTTCAGGCCGTGCATGGTTTTATGACGGACATGTTTCCGGTTTAGGGCCGTGTGTGTTGTGCGTCACAGATATAAAAGTAAGTAAAACGAGAAGAATAATCAGGTTATATTTGTGCTTACTAAGGTGTTTACATGTTTAGTTACCCATCAGCTGCATTTGTTGTTATTCTTTAGCGTGCTAATATAGTATTTAACGATCGTCATTTGCCGCTAATGCTAAAGCTAGCCCATGAGTGCCGTGACGCACATGCTAAGCTGCTAACATACCTTCAGTAAACCACATCTACACACATGTAACTTGTTCCTGTTAAATAAGTCTGCTGTTCAAGTTCACTGTTAATAAACGTGCTGAGAAAACTTCTGGTTTCCCTGGTTCTCTGACCGGAACCTACCATCCATATAGGCCGCCTCAACCAGTCGGTATATCCTTTTATTAGTGTAGTGCTACTACGAGACATAAATGCAGATGGCATTCAAAATAAATAAAACCTTTTTTGAGCATAAAAAGACTTGTGATCATTTCCATATCATCTATAATTACCGCTATTACTTTGTTCAATGGTAAGTTTGTTAGTAAGACAATAGAAAGTTAGAAATTTGAAACGAGGACTAAAGGGCAATTGTAAAAAATAATTTATTTTGCCATAAAATAACTGAAATTCATTTTGTTGTGAAAAATCGTAAAAAATCGGAAACGTGAACTTATAATCGACAATCGAATCGAATCGTGAATTGAGTGAATCGAATTACTTGTTTTTATTTTATGTTTTAATTTTTTTTATTATGAATGGATAGATATTGTTATCATTATTCTTGTTATCAGTTATTGATATATATTGTTATTAATTATATTGTTTTTCAAACCATGCAAACATTACACATACACTGTAGAATGGATTTTTGCACGTCTTCACCCTTAAAGGCGGAATATGGAACATTTTAATAAAAAGCTATACTTTTTAAAAAATAATCCCTCCACGGGGTGTTTAGAGGTGTGCAGAATGAATGTACAGTTTATCCTTTAACACTGTGTTTATGTTTACATCTACCAGCCACTAGAGGGCACCGTTGTGGTAAAAAGTCCGCTCAGCAAGGCGAGGCTGTGACTGTATAAAATGGCGGACTCGACAAGACAAGCAGTTGATTCTGAGCCCAGAAGATGTTCTAACGGTAAATACTGTTGTAAAATAAAAGTATTAGTAGAAATTAGTCCTTACCCTGTACGATTCATCACTGGACATGGTGCTGGCTGCTCACTTCACGTATCAGCAGTGAACCAACACCCCGACGGCTGGAAAATTAGTTCTGTTGTTGCAATACCACCTCTGAACACTAGAGTGCACCAGAGTGTCCGTGTTCCATATTCATCCTTTAAATAATGATTTACATGCAGCCACTATACAAGCCAACATTGCTCAGAGTGCAGAGTGATTCTCTTGTGCCAATCAAATGGACTTTGTGATGCCAAAGTGGAAGGATTTGAAACTCTACCTTGTTTCTTTCTAGGTTTAACAGGTTTGAGTTACTTCAGATGAAATCTGCTCTTTTCTTGTTTCTCTGAGCAGCCGAGAGCTTGGTCGACC
The DNA here is from genome assembly GCA_006937985.1 of Aphyosemion australe. Taxonomy (NCBI): domain Eukaryota; kingdom Metazoa; phylum Chordata; class Actinopteri; order Cyprinodontiformes; family Nothobranchiidae; genus Aphyosemion; species Aphyosemion australe. The sequence goes on from SSNS01000417.1 coordinate 13,135, forward strand.
CTTCAGCTCCCCTCCTTACTTCTCCAAACACAAACTACAAGACATAGCAGTGCTTTACACAAATCACACCAATATCTGTAAAAGGAAGACACGATGAAGGGTGGAAACTGATGTGTTGAATAAGACTTTGCAGAAAAGGGCTGTAATAGAGGGACGTCCAACAGTAGTGGGGTTACAGAAACAATCCAGCAAAGGATTCCATTTAGACTCAGGTAGTGGTCCAGACCCAGCATAGATGGAAAACAAGATGAAGCTGTTGCAGGAGAAAATCATTTGGACAAGTGAAAAGGGTTGAAAACAGAATGTTTGTTCAAAGTTCAATTCTGACCCTTTAGCTCCAGCTTTAGTCTACACAGAGTACACTATAAACACTATTAAGAGTGTTTTGGTGATGCTTAAATGCACCATGCTATCAGACAGACTACTGTAGAGTCAGAGGTAACATATGGAGATTAAACAGTGGTCAGCCACTGCAGCAGGGCCATACTTCTGATGTTACATAAACTCAAATTACTTTCTAGCAGCAGGCTCTGCCTGATATTCATGGCCCACTCCTGGCTGCAGATTAAACTGTAACATATAGTATTTTATGGTGATACATTAGTGCCTGGCTCCTCGTGCAAAACTATAGCGTTATTAATAATATTTATCTTTTGTTACCACCATGTGGATGTGCTTTTAAATGATCTCATAAATCACAGTAGGAGCTTTTTCATAAAGACCAAACACAGAAAAAGTGATCAATAAGAAGAGAATGTTTTTATTTATTTTAAAATTGGAATTTTTCTTAGATTTGCATAATGTTAGAAGTTTCCAGGCAACGCTTGCTGGTGTTTTGGATGTGTTGACCATCCATAAGTGGCAGCAAACCTGAAGTGGTGTGTTTGCCACTGGCCACTTTTCCACTCCAGACTAGAGTGTCAACAGTGCTTAAACACATGTTTAGCTGTTACACTGGGAAAGAAAACAAAGCACACGTTCACATATTCAGCAACACCTTCCCAAAGTGCATCCACCAAGCCCAAACGCCTCCTTCCACACATCACTAATGTGAAAAATCTGAATTCCTTCAGTTTTACTTATAAAAATATTCATTCTCATGGTGGTTTGATTGTTTTATTATACTTTACACTAAATCACGCTAGAGAACAAAAGAAACTGATGAACTCTTCGAAGGCCCAGACGCATCATCTAGAGATGAACATCAGAATCAGAAGGGTTTTATTGCCAGATGTGTGAGAAATCACAACATTAGGAAATTGCTGCGGTACTTGGTGCAAAACGAAAGATAAAAAATAAGAGATAAGCAAATATAAGAAGTAATAATATACTCATGGTAAAATTATTATTATAAAAAGTGGCAATAATTAAAGGCACAACTGATGGAAGATGAAAGATGAACCAGCCTGCTGAGGATTCCTTATGAGAAAAACATGGTGACTGTTTCTTTGAAAATCTAAAACGTAACAAAAATGATGATTTATGGAAAAATGGTGAAACCTGACAAACACCCAGATTCATCCAAGTCCTCCTGACCTTTCAACAGTTTTCTATAACACTTTACAATAAGGGTCTCTTTACTAACGTTACTTAGTGCATTATTAAGCATTAATAAACAAAGGGTCCTTTTACCATTATTGTTTATTATTAAGTGTCCTTAAGGTTAGGACAAAGGGCCGGGGGTGGTGTCTGCTTAGTAATGCATTACTTAATATAATTAAGTAGTTGTTAATACTTTATTTAACTGTTTATTAATGCTTGGTAGTGCACTAAGTAATGTTAATAAAGAGACCCTTATTTTATTTTATTTTTAAACATTTGACTGTTTCATAGCTGTTCTAATAAATGAACTGATTCTAGTTAAAACTAGACTGAAGCTGTGGATGATCTATACAGGCTTGTTAGATACCTGCATACCCCTGTTCCTGTGGAGGATCTAAAGGAACTGGTTCCTGTATCCAGCAGTCAACGGGCGAGAGGTGGGTACACACCAGACAGGTAGATAGAGACACACAACCATTTGGACGCACACACAGGCGCGCGCGCACACACACATGCACGCACGCACACACACAAACACACACACACACACAGGCGTGCACACACAAACGCACACACACAGACACACACACAAACACCTGCACACACACACATGCACACACACCCTGACACACACACAGACACACCTAAACACACACACAGACATACACACCCTGACACACACACAGACACAGTTACACACACATACGCATGCACGCACAGACACACACACCTGCACACACAGACACACACATACACGCATGTGCACACACAGAGACACACACACAAATACCTGCACACACACACACACACACACACCCTGACACACACAGAGACACAGTTACACACACACACATGCATGCACACACAGACACACACACAGAAAGGCGCGCACACACATGCACACACACAAACGCACACACACAGACACACACACAAACACCTGCACACACACACATGCACACACACCCTGACACACACACAGACACACTTACACACACATGCATGCACGCACACACAGACATACACACCTGCACACACACAAACACACACGCATGTGCACACACAGAGACACACACATACCTGAACACACACACACACACCTGCACACACACACAGACACACACAGGCGCGCACACACACACGCACACACATACGCATGTGCACACACACACATACACACACCTGCACACACACACAGACACACACACCTGGACACACAGACACACCGACACACACACAAACACACAGACAGGCGTGCACACACACACACAAACACACACACAGACACACACACACACTTGCACACACACCCTGACACACACAGACACACTTACACGCATGCACGCACACACACACCTGCACACACGCACATGCACACAGACACACACCTGCACACACACACAGACACACCGACACACACACGCACACACACAGACACACCTACACACACACACACATGCACGCGCACACACACACACACTCACACACACAGACACACACACACACGCATGTACCCGCACACACACTCACACACACACACAGGATCAGTTTAGAATCACTAATTAACTCAACATAATTGTTTTTATGTCCAAAATAAAAATGTAGTAAAATAAGTGAGGATTTAATTATCATGACCTACTAGAGGTCGTTCAACTAATGTTTTCCACCTTTAAACGCTGGTTTAATCCTGATTACCTTTATGGCTGTGGTCCTTACTTCAGTCTGCTCTCAGCTGGCTATGGAGCCTCAGAAAGGACTTCTGAGGGCTAAAGTTTTAATTTGTTAACCAGAAAACAGAAAGCCACTCCATCTACTCTGCCTCTGGTTTTATTTGGAGCTCTAGCCGACCCCACTGCTTTCATTTCCATAAGAAACGGGACCCGTTGCTGAAATTAGCAGCTCTCAAACAAACAAGTGCCTTGGGATTTGGACCAAATTTCACATTACTCTGGTGCACAGGAATTCAGGAAAGTTGTCCTTAAAGTTTTCAGACCTAAAAAACAAATGGTGCTCTACATCCTGGGTCTTTGATGCTAATCAGTCCTGTTACAGAGGGGTGCTGTTGCACCGCTCTAACCCTTTTAATTTAAAAACTAGCACACCCGGTTTACTCTCATCCAGGCATTCCAAGACTGGGTTGCAATAAGCCGACTGCTCATTCCTTTGAAGAAGCACCGACTCATCCTTCAGATAGACAGATGTCTGTGTCGCGATGGGCTTTTTGTCTTCTTCCTCCTCCTCCTGACCCACCTCACATGAACTGCAGCAGACGGTAGCTTTGGTGATTAAACGGTCAAGCGGCTTGAGAGAGTGCATCCACTTGGGCAGGAAGTCCCAGGTTTGAAGCTTGGTGGGCAGGTGACGGGGGCTGTGAGCCTGCATCACATTCATTATGATGATGAAGACCGTGACACTCAAAAAGGGGCCGCCGACACCAGCCATCACCTGCCAGCCGGCCAGCGAGAGGCCCAGCACCAGAGATGGAAGGAGCAAGAAACAGAGAAGGAGGTAGAGGACTGCAAACCAGCGGTATTTGGCAGTGCGCTCACCCAGGACACGAGCCATCCTTATTGGCAGGCGTGTGAATGGAAGAGGATACCACAGCAGAATGCCAAAGACATTGAAGAGGAGGTGACACAAAGCTATCTACATGCAAAGGGAAGATAAACAGCAGCAGAATGTCAGTGCTGAAGTTCATAAATAATTCTGGGGACATTCTTTAGCAGGACATCAGTGAGCAATGTCTTTCTATGCAGGTAAACATCAGCCTACCTGGATAGAAGCTGCCAGCTTGTTCCCAGGGCTGGCCATGGCTGCCAGCAGGGCGGTGGCAGTCGTACCGATGTTAGAGCCTAGAGTGAGAGGGTAGGCCCGCTCCAGACTGATGACACCAATGCCTGTTAGACAGGGAAAATCATAGTTTACAGAAAATGTGAGTCTTGTCATTCTGCCTTTTCTTCCATGGTGGTGAAAGTTAGAATTAAAGGAGCTAAAATCCAATAATCAGCAGGCAGGAACCTCTTCATACAGATAATGTCTTCCTTTTTTATTTTGTTTTTGGTTAATTGCTCTCGTCTGGAATTATTCTGATCTCACATTTATCTCAGTGTAGCAGGCTGATGACTCAGCCATCACTGATTTCACATGCTTCCTTGAGCCAGTGATGCACAGAGTCAGTTATGCAACATGATCCCTTAAACTTCAAAAGACAACCAGTGCAAATATGCAGACCCATGTCCTCATGTGGCCCAGGCTAGATAACAAGTGAGTAATGAGTCAACCTGGAAATCTGACATGTTTACATTCTGAAGGAAAACATTTAAAAGCATCAAATATATCCGATCTGTTTTTGTGTACTGTACCATTTGTAGTAAGTGCTGCATTAGAATGTACACCACGGTACAGAACCTTTAAAACAAATGTCCAGATTATAAAATATTCAGTTTCATTGGATTCTTGTCAGTCTGGCTGACATTCCAGGTTCTGTGCTGTTGTTTCAGCTGTTCTCTGCTATTTCTCACTTAAATAATCCTGAAACATAAATGATCCATGCAGCTTGTTCTTCCTGAGTGTAATCAGGTTCTATTTAGGGAGACACTAACTCCTTAAAGGGAGACTAGGCAGTTTTGCTTGATTTTAGCACCCCCTAGTGTCTGTTTTGTAGAACCAAAAGCAAAACCTATCTCCTCGCTGTGCGTTCGTCTTTTTAACACCTTAAAGGTATTGCGGACGTTCTTTACTTCCAGGTGGATCATCTACCATCGGTCCGCATAACTGTCAATCATGCTGGTGAAGCTTTTATGCAAGGCCGTCGTACGCTCGCTCCTGGGTTAGGTTTCACTTCCTGCGCATGCACACCCTGTTTGTGCATAGCGATACTCCTTCATCCATTCATTCTACCTCTCCATTCTCACCGGGTTCTTTTGAAAATGGCTGAGCGTCGCAAGAGAAAACGCGTCTTTGAAGTCTATGATAAGGAGATAAAGGCCTCCGAAGTGAGAAATAAGACCAGAGTTGTTTTAGGAGACTCTTTTCAACGATGGTGTGCATTTTTCAAAACGTGGAGAGGGCGGTTCTTTCCTGACATTTAAGATACATCATATTAGGGCTGTCAAAATTAGCGCGTTTTTAATGCGTTAATGCAAAGCCCCCTTAACGGGATTAATTTTTTTAACGCACGATTAACACGCAGGCTTCCGTAGTTTTGTTTTGGTACCAGAATAACTTTGTGTGTGTGTGTGTGTGTGTGTGTGTGTGTGTGTGTGTGTGTGTGTGTGTGTGTGTGTGTGTGTGTGTGTGTGTGTGTGTGTGTGTGTGTGGGCCACAGTTCAACAACATCTGCTGATTTGAGTTTGGCCCCTGTTGCATTATTTTTGTCTGAGTTCAATGGATTAAGAAAGCATAAACAAATGTGTTAAATATCTCTTTTATTTTTGCTGAGACTATTTGTAATAAAATAAACACCAACCCAGATGCAGAGGAACCCTCAGTAGCATGCAGAAGATGTTGTCTCCACTGAGGACCCCTGACCGTTCCCTGAAGATGACCTCTGAGTGGACCATGGATATAAAACTCAAACTAACCTTTGGATTTAAATGGCTTTGTTTTGGCTTTCAACAAGTATCTGGGTTGAGAGGGCAGCAGGCCCACATTGGCCTCTCCTCAGCTTCCACCAGTGGGACCCCAGGGCCATTCTGACGAAACGCCCAAACCACCTCAGCTGGCTCCTCTCATCATGGAGGAGCAGCAGCTCTACTCCGAGTCCCTCCATGATTCCTGCACATCCTAATCCTTATTACGTCATTTTCCAAACATTTTCCCACTACACTTCGCTGGTTTCACTCATCAAACCAGTGTAATTGTGTCCCTTGTAATGTGAAAATAATTCATTTGTTTAAAAATATTTTTACAGTTTTTCTTTAATCAATCCCTGTTTGTGCACTAAATAGAAAAATCAACCTGATTAATTTAACTTCACCTGATTTAACATTTCTGATAAGATTATTGTTGTTTAGGTTTTTGGAAAAATTCTTAATTGGAGCTTTTGCATGACTTGAGTGGATTTTTTTTTGTTGGTTTGTGAACTAAAATATCTCAAAATTGTCTCGTTTGTTAATAGATCACCGTTATGACACAACCATGGGTAGTGAGTTGGTTAAACAGACTTGAAAATGAACATAATACACATGTTTTTAACGAATGAAATCGTTCCACTCACCGACTAAAGGAGTAATGGCGGACGTAAAGACAGAACTACTTTGGACCACAAACGTTACTCCTGCACCCACAAACATTGCAACGTAACCGGCCAGCCACCCAAAAGGCGACGGCAGATCTGCAGGAAACAGGTATAATTACTTGTTGCATCCAAGCACAGCAGAAACAGTCCAGTGGCTACACCCACCTGTGTTGATGACTTTATGGATGACCTTTGCCACATGACCTTGGAGAAGAGAGTTGAGGAGCTTGACCAGAAGCAGCAGGCATGTGCAGAGGACCATCAGGGACGCCGCCAGCAGGATGAGGCCCACCGTGAGATCTGACAGCTCTGTAGACACAAACAGATGTCTGCCTACAGACAAAAATCAGGATGTTTTATCCCAAAACCACACAGATAAAGGGAAATGCTGCAAATACACACACTCACACTTGACAGGTGACGTCCACGAGAGGTTATAACTGAGGCCACAGTTTTCACCGCTCCTGTTGCCAACAGGCTGAAGAAAGGAGGAGAAAATAACTATAATAACACATTTTGTCTGTATGGAGGACGCAGCAGTGATCAACCAACACCACATCAGCCTGGCACCATTCTTTCACCAGACTCCTGTTCCTCAGAGCCTCGTTCCCCATGGCGAGCTCAGTGATCACACATTTGTCCAGCTGAGGGTGAAAGGAGACAGCCAGGTTAAAGGATTAACCCACTTTTCACACTTCTTTATTTATTACAAGCATGGCGTCATGCTTTCAAACAGTAAGCTAATAAATACGGACCTGGCTCAGGTCTTTGAAAGTGGGTTTTATTATTTTTTAAAGGTTATGAACATTTGTTTGAACATCAATTTCCTTGAAGAACCTCAATTTGCAGAAACAGATTATTTCAGACCAGCTAATGACTACAACTGGGTCAGTACCTCAGTGAATTGTTGCCTTCTTAAAACTTAAAATGCAAAAATGTTACAGCAGTTTATACAAACACACTAGATATGCTATTTTTTCTAAATCATTAATAAGTGTTTATAATGCATTAATTAAGGATAAGAAAGAGAAAAACTGACCAGTTTCTTGCTAAATTTGTTCACCTATTTATTTCCACCTTTAGTAAAAGACACTTATTAAGGTGTTACAGATTAATTAATAATATATCTATAAGCTATTTAGTAGCCATTTATACAGAATCTTATGGGTATTTGCAGTGGGAATTAGCTAGCTAGCTGTAGTACTTCCTGTTGAGGTTGCAACTTTTCCTGCTGGAGTTTTAGAATATTCCTGCAAGAATGATTGTGCAAAGTGAAACTGGCATACTTATAAATCTTTTTGGTCATGCTGCCTCTAATACTATTGATTCTGCTAGATGTTAGAATTTGTGCACTCTTAAAAGCATTCACTGCTGTTTCAATAACCTCTACAGCTCAGCAGACACAAACATTACATTTAGGGTCATGATTTATTGAATTTTAATACATTTTTAAATCTCTATTTTTATTTCCACACTCGACTCTTCCTGGGCTCGGTAAGCTAACATGCCGTGCTACAGTCTAACACTTAACTTAGGGTGGCGCTTAATACTAATTGTTCAAAGCTCAAACTTTTGTTTCAGGAAGGGTCGGACTCGGCCGTGGCTGAACAGGGAGAGCAGTTGTCCACTGATGGGTAGGTGAGCGGCTCAATCCAGGCCCTGCAGGCCGAAGCCTCCTTCGGCAAGATACTGAACCCTGAAAGTTGCTCCTCAGGCGCTATACCAATGTGTAACGTCCCAAAAGGCCATGTTTATTTCATCAAACTGAAAGAAGTTAACTTTTACATTACAGGCCTGAATCATGCGGTCAGACAACTTGATATAGTGGTGCGGAGAGACATTAAATCTAAACGTGCTCCACTTTTATAATCATGCCCCAATTTAATTAACTTATCCTGTGGCACATCAGAAGACATCTGACGCTGGAATGACGCAAGACTCTTTCTCTATCTTCTTTGAATAAAGTTTATCTTTCCTGCCACATAAAAAGATTTTACAAGTTATAGGTATAAGTTATATATAATCATACGTGTTGAATTGACAATATGCTCTCTGAGACGATATGCAGAAGATTCTAGGTTCGGCTCCTGGCTGGCTCGCCATTATATAGCGTGGTGGATAGTGCTATATTTATTGAATGATCAATAAGATTGATAATTCATATTGATATGGAATATCATATCTTATTGATCATTCAATAAATATAGCACTATCCACCATGCTATAGATGGCAGTCTACTGCTCCTCAGGGATGGGTCAAATAATAATTTTCCGAAGAGGATCAATAAAGTATAAATTACAAAAGATTAAGAAAACATCACCCTGCTAAATTTTCAAATACCAAACAGGACCATCTTACTACAAAAACATTAGAGGGAATCATTTGCTAACTGGGAGGTTGCTGGTCCATTTCCCTCACCATATGTCTGAGTGCCTTTGGGCTGCCTGATCAGTATCATCAGTAATCAGCTGTGTTGTGTTGGTCAGCAGGACTTTCACCTGTATGATGAGCTTGGTGAGAGGCTCAGTGATGACCTTTAGCAGCTCTGGAGCTTCCTCTCCAGGCTGCAGGCTTAATATGGAGACCAGCAGGTGGGACAGCCGGGTCATTACCCCGCTCACCACCTCCAGAGGTAACAGAACCAGGACCGACAGCCAGTTGAAGCAGTCGTGGATCGTTGCTCCGGCGAAGGCCCTGCGGTTGGTCACAATAATTAACTGTAGGTCAGTCATCATCAGCATCTACTTGGAGTAATTGCTTGTTAATCTGATTTTCTGAACTTGTGTGTTCTCGATGGGAGTGATATAATGAGAATCTGTGTTTTGACACAGCATGTGCATATTACAAAAGATGAATAAACAATTATTTACCCACAAACAGATAAAATAGCAGACCATCTGTCCAGCTCACCATAGCTTCCTACCAGATATGATATTAACGTGGACCGAGTCGCGTTTTAGAAATCCCACCATAATGGAGCCTTACAGGCATCTGCCTAAGCCTTTTGTCTTTCCAGCATCTTCTGCTTTCTCTAAACTTGTCCTTGTGTTTCCATCTTTTCCTCCTCTGCTCCTCCGTTTCCCACGTCTCCTTGACACATTTGCTCACCCACCGTTGAAAGTCGTTCCTCTCTGCGGCCTGCATCATGGCCACGATGGTGTTGGTGACAGAAGTCCCAATGTTGGTCCCCATGATAACCGGAACGGCCGACTTCACCTCCAACACTGCCAAGTGAGACCAAACAGAACGAGGTCATTTTCAACACAGGGCTGCTTGTGTGATAAATGTCTCAGCTCATTGAGAGTGGAAATGTACCTCACATGTAATTACTATGCATGAGCCACCACATTCTGAATACAACATGGGTTTTAATGGAGATGAGAATGTGAGTGTAATTTCCAAGTGAGCAGAGACAGCTTTACCAGAGGGGTTAATGCCGGGTGCGTCTTTAATGATGATGACATAGAGGACACACATTATGAAGACAAACGTCCTTACCTTCCTTTCTGTTTGATAATTAGCAACAATCTTCCTCTTTGCTGGCTAATAAAAAGGCTTTTGAAAGAGAAGGATTGCTCCTGCATGCTGATCTCATTTATTTCAGCCTGAGCTGATCTCCTATGGGTTTTCTAAGAGGTGTACTGAATGAGCTGCAGAAAGAGATCACACTGTGTGATTTAATCTGATCTGACTCCAGTTCAGGCTGCTGTAATAATATGTGGTTTTGACAAGTTTTCACCTCTGCTATAATCCTAGGATCGCTGTTTAAATTAAAATTGAGTTAACTAGATTTTATTCTGAGTCACATGCACATACTGAAGATTGGTTCTGGAAATAATAAAAAGACACAAAATAATAAAATAATAAAAAGACACGTATATATAAAACACAAAACGTGCATCAGTCTGCAGCTGAACGTGGATCCCAGCAAATGTTTCAACAATTAACCCGATTTGAAGAAAGAAACTACAATTCCCAGCAGCCTCAAGGGCTTGAGCGTTCTGAAAAAACTACTTTTGATATACATAAATATATAAATACAGCAGGGAGAATAAGTATTTGACACATCAGCATTTTTTATCAGTAAGGGTTTTTCTAAGGGGGGCAATTGACACAAAATCTCCACCACGTGTCAATATTAACCCAAATATTTAATTCATGCAAAGACATCTAAACATTTAAGTCCATAAACTGAGTTATGTGTAATAAAGTGAAAAGACACAAGGAAAAAATATTAAACACATGAAGATAACAAGGTGCAAAATGGCATAGAAAGCCAGGAGATCACCTGAAGCCCCGCCCCCTATCAGTACTAATTGATATCAAGGTAAATTCCCAAGTCATCATCACACACTGGTGAAATTACATCTCCGCATTTGACCCATCCCCATGGTGGGGAGCGGTGAGCTGCAGCTGTGGCCGCGCTTGGGAACTATTTGGTGGTTTAACCCCCCAATCCAACCCCTTAATGCTGAGTGTCAAGCAAGGAGGCAAGTCTTTGGTATGACCCGACCGGGATTTGAACCCCGATCTCCCAGTCCCGGGGCAGACACTCTACCACTAGGCCACTGGAGCTGGTATATCAGCTGATTTAGTCCTGATTGATGGCTTATAAAGGCTTCTCATTACCCAGGAGGCACACAGGAAAGACTTCATGATGGGTAAAAGCAAAGAAATCTCACAAGATCTTCGTAATCTTATTGTTGAAAAGCATTCTGATGGGAATGGTTATAGGAGCATTTCCAGAATGCTGAATGTTCCTGTGAGCACTGTAGGGACCCTTATCCAGAAATGGAAAGAGCCTCAGTTCACCATAAACCCACCATGATCAGGTGCTCCACATGAGATTCCTGTCCGAGGAGTCCAAAGAATAATCAGGAGAGTTCTCCAGGAGCCAAGAACCACTCAGGCAGAACTTCAGGAAGACCTTGCATCAGCAGGTAATGTTGTTTAAAAAAGAACTAGAAGCAATGCAATGAAGCATCATGGCATCCATGCACGCTCACCACACAAGACTCCACTGCTGAACAAAAAGCTTGTTGAGGCTCCGTTAAAGTTTGTGAAGCAGCATTTGGAGAAGCCTGTGGATCACTGGGAGACTATAGTATGGTCAGATGTAATCAGAAAGAGAAGAAATGGTGCTGTCCACCACTCCAGGAACCCCATACCAACAGGTTTGGGGGTGGAAGCATCATGGTGTGGCGTAGTGGCAGAATTCATATTATTGAAGGCAGGATGAATGGAGATACCAGAAAGTTGGAAATAAAAAGAGGGTGGACATTTCAGCAAGATGATGATCCCAAACACAAGACCAAGGAAACCATGATTTGGTTCCAAAGATAGAAAATCAAGTTGCTTGAATGGCCCAGTCAGTCACCTGACCTACATGCCATAGGTAAGATATTTGTTGTTTAAGAACATGTCATATGTCACCATTAAATTTGACCTTTTGTGTAAAAATATCAACACCTAATCATCTATTTTTACTGTAAAATTTGTCATTATTTGTAAACTCTTGGGTTATAGAAGATAATGTGGTCCAAAATTTATGCAGAACAGACAGAAAAACTGACTTAAAATTCTTCTAGATATGAAATAATGGGATGAATATGAATTTTATTGTCCTGTTTAGAGATTCTACATTAATAAGTGTTGTTAGTGACAACCTGGACATCCACCTGTTGTCTAAGTCTGCTGTTCCTGCACAGGGTCAGACAGAGCTGGTGCTCGTCTCCAGGGATCAATGGGATATAAATGGGTGCATGCTGGCCAGTTCTCCAGTCCATTACACACACACACACACACACACACACAGCCCAACATGCATGTCTTGGTTTGTGGGAGGAAGCCCACTCATGCATAAAAGACAACACAGAAACTTCTCATCATTGGGTCTCAGTCACGTTTTGATCCTCATCCTGCTGCTGACTACAGTTCTCACTAGCCTGCCTCCATGTAGCCCAGACTCTGAGTAGATACACAGAAGATGTTCTTGTAAAGTTAGTCTGTGTAGAATTTTCCCCAAACAAGTTTAACCGCGTGACATTTAGAAAATCCTGTCACGTTTCAGATTTAAAAACTGTTACGAGGTTTAATATGTTACTATGGGGACTAAGATACTGTTGAAGCAAAAGGACAACATTTACCTCTTTTTTTGAAAAGTACTGATATTGCCAATGTTCTGTTGTGTTCCAATACATATTAACATCATTTATGCAGCTAATATAAGATGTTTTTCACTGATGCAAATGACAAACGGCCTCATCTGTAATAAATGTACTCTGTGTTTGGGTTTAGGGGCAAATCTTTTGAACCCTTGTAATTTTCAACAGAGCACCATGTTAATTATGTTTCTTTTCAGCTTCACTGTTATTTCAATACTGTTCTGTTTATTTAAAGAATCCATGCATACAAAACAGCAGCCTGCAGCCTCGTATCCTGGCGTTTGCACATTCATTTTCATGCACCCACTCACATCCGGAGGCCACCAGACTGACTACAATGGAGGTGGAGGTTGATGAGCTCTGAACCAGCACTGTCACCAGGATGCCCACCACCAGCCCTGCCACGGGGTTGGACAGCACGGCGTTGTCCTGGAAGATGTCTCCTGCCACTTTGCCTGGTTGAAAATGTAAAAAACATGCATAAAATAAAGAAAAATGCATTTTTAGCGATGATAGAGGTGCCCAAGACATAATAATTAAACCCTTAAAGGGCTCAACAGATGAAGCTTTGCAGAAAATGACCCAGCAGAACCTAGTTTGACCGTAAACGTCTCGTCATCGGCTCATTTCATGTCAAACATCAACTCAATGAGTCATAACTTACCCCCGGCTAACTGGAAGGCAGAGCTCAGAGTGTCCAAGGAGCAAATGAAGAAGAAGAGGAGGATGAAAAGAAGAGGGATCTTTGATAGATTGATGAGGAGCCGCTTGATCTTCTCTGGAGCCACTGCTGAGGTCTGGTGGGGGCTTTCTGTTCAAAACAAAAAGCAAGACATGGATTGAACTTGCATAAATAGCACAAAGCTGGCCTAGTTTTCCCTGACGGGTACAAATAAGACAACAGTCTGGTGTGTTTGAAGGTGCTGGATGCCTTTTATTCTGTGATATCTGCTGTCTGGACATGAAAGTCGTCCTGATTTAGCGCTCAGATGCAGAGAACAAAGCCACGCCACACATGTTCCCGTATGCAGCCAAACGCCGCTGAGGAACAGTGGGACCACATGATCCCACTGGCATTGTGTCTCTTTTGAGCATGTTCTTGTCTAATAAGCGGCTCAGCTTCTGCTATTGTAATTTTTCTTTTTCAGAAGAATCAAAACGACTACCACACCGAGACATGAAAGTCTGATTCCCCTTTTGATGCCAGCCTGGTACCTTCCTCTATGGGGGGGCTGTCTGCCTTTTTCCATGAAGGTGAGGTGGAGCGGCGGTCGGTTTTCTGGCTGAAGCCCTCAAAGCTGCTGGTGAGGTCAAGGATGGATCCGATGCCGGACTCCCTGTCCTCCTCCTGAGGGACTTTGGGCTGTGAAGAAAGCTGAGCAGCATCCATTTTCAGCTCTGATGAGGAAGAGGAAGAGTTCATAAGACAGAAATCTGGAGGTGAGAGGTAGATTTGAGCCCTGTGCTCCATCCAGAAGCCTCTACAGATGAAAAGCATGAGGACATATGGTGCTCTGAGCTGTGGAGGTGTGTGAGTAATTAAAATCACAGGATGACAGAGGTAACAGATGAGAGTGGATGTGTTTATCAGCCACCTGCATCAGTAAAAAGAAGCCAGTGGAGACCAACACGTCTGTATATGAGCCCATAGCTCACGGAGCTACTGAGAGCAGCGACAAACACGCAATTTAAAGGGAGAAGGAAAAGCACTCGAGTTGTTGGTAAGTGGCAGCTATCTTTGATTGGAGGTCAGATTGCACAGCTCACCTCCCAACAAATCAAAGGGTCGTCAGAATCAGAGCGAAAACATCAGTCTTCTCCGTTTCCTACAGCAGCAACTTAAGCTGCTTTCAAAGCTTTTCCCCTTCACACTTCCAAGCGTCTGCTTCCCCCTTTTCCACGTCACACTCTCGGCCGTGTTCCGAGACTTCAATGGTACAGGGAATACTAATGTGTCCTTTAAAAGAGGAGAGGATGGAAGTAATTACAGCAGCTGAAATGACAGTAATTACAGTCGCTGCATCATTAGCATTGTGCAGCATCCTTCTGCAGGTTCTGATCCGTAAGGAGGCCCAGATAGCAGACGTGTGCATCTGTTTGTATGAAGAGAGTAAAGCAGCTTCTACTGATCTCAGCGGAGTAAACTCTGGTTTCATTTTAAGTTTTATGCAAACTAAAGTGTATCCTCAAACCCAGCGACGCCACACTGGTGGTGCTGGTTTAATCTGGGTTTAGATGGGGGACAAGCTAAAATACGACTATATGACCTTTAGGGTTATTAGAGCTTGATCAAATTATCTTTGAGAGTACATTACTAAATACACTCCAGAAAGTATTTGATCAATTCGAATTAAATATGGATATTTTTTTTAAATCACTTTTTTACTGGCTTTTCTTCTCAAGATGAAATAAATGACTTTGTTGTTTATAAAAGTGAGCTGGTTTAACCTGGGAATGTCTGATTTGCTTTAATCAGGTGGATCTAATTTGTTGTATTTTTATTACTTTTGTCCGATTCGATTAAAGTTGCAAAGACTTTATTATGTTAAATGAATGAAAACAGATGAAACTGAAAGCTACAGCCTGGTAAATGACTAATCGGGTAATTATACAGTAAAATAAAAGCGACAGAACTAAAATTTAAACTTATTTCAAGCCGAGTGTCTTGATAAAAACAAAATAATGTTACTTTAAAACAAAACAAATGATTAATTATGATTGAAAAAAAATTAAAATATTTGACAAAAATATTCTAACGTTATTTTAAAATCAATTAAAATTTATATTCAACCAACAAAAACTAAATTACAATCTTTGTGTTTAGCAAACATATTTCTATCTAACTTTGGTTTGTTTTTTAGAATCATAAAATACAGAATTCATTATTTGGATTTCCAAAACACCAATATAAATATGTCATTTCATTTATTTTGTTCATCCAATGTAACAAAAATCAATCAGTAATCCACAAGCATAGTATTAAAAAAAATAAACAAAACAACATTTATCTCATGAAAGCAGAAGAAAATGAGGATACAGCTAATTCATACAGGTGATGCTGACCTCTTACCTTGTTTCAGACCGTCTCTGTGTGGCATCCTGTGAGGCGATGCAACTGAGGAGTAAATCATCTGTTAATCAGTGGCACAAAGTTAATGATGCATTAGCTAGAAAAGCTTAAATATTTGCTAATGACTGATGTCTGCTCTGTTATTTAGTCTAAAGTCAGATAAGAATCCTCAGAAACAGCCTCTGGGAATAAATTCATTATCCTGTCAGAGCTGTGGGTAGAGATAAGAGCCGGAGAAATCTGACATCTAGTGGTGAACATGGAGGAATGTACGCAATCAGAACACACACACACACACACACCATGTGCAGAGTGCTGTTTGTCTATTTTAGACTAATTGTTAATAATTATTCTGTAACATCAGCAGTGCTCTCAACCTGATAATCTGTAAAACCTGCTGACCCCAGACCTGCGTCCACAAGCCCAGAGCAGCAGAACCTAATAATCCGTCAGCTCTGATGGTGACATTTTTATCTATAAAACTATCCTTGGTTTCCTTCCAACATACTTGCAGAAATTCATTTCTCAAAAGACTACTGGAGGCTACTGTATGCGTTCACATGACTTGTTCCTTTTAAATGTACCAAGGGTTTGCACTGAGTTGGAGAGAAAAGCATTTAGATCCTCTGCTCCTTATTCATGGCATCAGCTCCAAAACCAGCTGAATTTGAAAGAACTGGTCTCAGTGAATGAGTTTAAATGGGTTTTAAACATTTTAGATACTGAGACATCTGGGTGTAAACGCCATGATACATGATTTCTGTTATTGATTCTGCTGGTTGTTTTGCTGATTATATTGATGTTTTTGTTTGGTTTTTTATGATCTGTAAGTGTGTTGATCTGTGTTGCTGCTGGAGCTGCTGCCCGTCTCGGCCAGGACTCTCTTGTAAATGAGATTTTTAATCTCAAGGGTTTTCTTCCTGGTTAAATAAAGGTTACATACATACATGTTTAACTATTAGCTGGGAACGAGAAAACAGCACACACACACACACACGCTCCGACACCTAATTCAACAGTTGAATCACCTGTTTAGCCTGTTAATCACCTGCTGATTAAAATCAGGTGTGTTGAAGCAGGGAAACAACTAAAACTTGCTGGGCAGCGGCCCCTCGAGGACCAGCGTTCGAGACCCCTGCTCTAACTCATGTGAGTGTCTGACAGAGAAAGCTGCCACCTGTGAGTGTGATGATGTCATCATCATCCTGACACCTGTCATTCACTCACCTACAGACACCATCAGTCCTGCTCTTCAGCTATTTTAATGCTCACGCTAAGACCTCGTTGTGTTTTAGTCATTAAAGTTCTTCCATCGGTTCCGCGTGAACATGAAGACGATAAAATCTGTTCCTGAAATGAAAAACAAAAGTTTATGTTGACATTTTGAACTCTTTATAATGTGATTTAGGATCGCACGTCTGTTTCATAAACCAACCTGCACTCTGTTGTGATCTGGGGAGAAAAAATCAAGTTTAGGAAGTTTAGGAACATTTATGTTCAGGACATAATGAATGAACTGATAAGTGGATTTTCTCAACCAAGGTTTTCGAGGAGTTCTGGTGTTTGTGTTCTCTTACCTGTCCTGTTCTAGTTGAAGCAGACAGAATGGTAAATGGGTGCGTTCCCATGCCAGAGCTGTTTTACTGTCCAACAGGAAGGATGTGAGATACTTCTGCTGCACAGCTGACTTTATTATGTTTGTGACATGATAGAACATATCCACACGGGGGGGGGGGCACCAGCAGTGAGGTCATCATCAGCATCCCTGGATGGAAGGATTCTATAATGGAGAAAATTAGATTCTTCTATTTATTTTATTTAATACCATTACACAGTGGGACAATATTTCTGAGGTCAGAGAAGTTGGGGGTTACAGCCATAAATGTTCTGTCTTACAATGGCTCGGCCACAGCATGGCTGAGGGTGTGTGTGTGTTGTTGCTTTTCCCTTTGATGCAGCCCCCTTTTCTAAGATGTACACCCCCTTTCTCACCTAGATAACAGTAGATAACACTAGATTACACCGTAAGCCCACCTTTTGTTCTCTCCTGGGGGGGGGGGGGGGGGGGGGGGGGGTCAAGGGAGATAAATCGAGTGGGGAGTCTCTGCTGATCAGGACACACTCCTGAGGCTGCTTTGGGAATAGTTTCTGTGACTCCTCTCATTCTTATATTGCAATATTGGAATTAGAATATTTTGATTGAATCATGAACTACTCTCTTATTGCTTTATTAAAAATTCCAGTGGAACCTGACATGATTTGGTTCATCGGTCTTTGGCAGATGACGTATCGGGTGCTATAGCTTGTTGCATGACGGGACAGCTCGGTGTATAAACAACAGAGGCGTTGGTTGCTTTTTGTGTTGGGAGCTTATAAACCTGCAGAAAATGGTACACTCGTGTTGTGTGAAGGGCTGCCATTCCAGATCACACAATTACAAGAAGCAAAAACTTCATAACGTCAAAAGATTTTTCAGTTTCCTGTCTGGAAAAGAGGTTCTGGCAGTGGTGGCTCGTCCATAGGGGGCGCTAGGGCGCCGCCCCACCAGTCTCACAGGAAGAGGAAGAAGAAGAAGAGAGGAATCACAAAATGTATTTAAAAAAACATAAAATTTAAACTAAATGATCTATACACCTTATAGGCTGTAAGTGCTGTGTGTAATCTGCATTTAATTGTAGTTTAATAAAGTTAGTACTTTTAACACGGCCGAAACGTCGACATACTTCCTGTCACGTGTCCAGCAATCTTTACCATTGACTTAAAACGAGCTAACTGGCGCATGCGCGCTGGATCCCCAACGACAAGGAATAGGAGAGCTGTTGGGCGCATATGGTTGCGATCGATCGCAAGCAAATGGGGGGAGTCTGCTCAGATCAGGAGGAGGATGCTGATTGGTCAGTTCACCTAGCCCAGACAGAACCGGAAAATTCTCCACAGGCTAGTTCACCGTCCTTTGTTGTTGTGGGGCTGCTGCTAACGTTGACTATGGAGAAAACTAGTAGTTTCATCTTTTTATCATTGGATTCTACGAACCAAGTGGATTTTTTTACTATAAGATGGATTATTTTGACCAGCAAGGTAAGACAGAATTTAGCTTTTGACTTCATGAAAATAGCTTTGTTTTGCTTTTAGCAGTCATTGGGTGGTGTTGAGGTAGAAAACGTGGATTCTATCGTTTAAAAAGAGCCTCTTCCTGTTTAGTGTGTGTAAGGTTTGCATATATTGGTCAATATGAAGCATGTTTTTGGAACAACTTTGTTGCTAGCAACAAAGTCCGTCGATTTCAAGTTGTGTGAAGCATAAGAATGGTAATTTGGCGTTCCCTAGTGGTGATATGTGGTTAGCGCATCTGAAAAACTGACCTTCAAATAAAGAAAATAACGATCGTTTATATAGCGCCTCTCAAGATTAAAACCATTCACAAGAACTAACATAAAAAAATAAAAAAATAAAAATGCGCCCCACCCAAAAAAAAATTCACCAGCCGCCACTGGGTTCTGGACAGAAAATAGAGGAGCTAACAAAGATGTTGAATGGCCTGTGACGCAGCTGTCGAAAGGAAGGCCATAACTTTTGATACCACATCTCCCCACATGTGTGTTTGCTCTTATATATGCAGTCTTTGGTTTGCTCGCATCATTTTCATAAAGGCAAGTAAGACAGTTGTTTTGGCCAGTCTCGAGTTAAAGGGGATCCCTGAAAATGCTTACCTTGGCAGACACGGCCGTGTTGTTGCAGTCCTGCGGTTGAAATGTTAACAGATCAGCCATGTGTGAAATGTCCATATGCCTGTGGTGTCAAAAGTACTCCCATTCATTACTCAAGTAGAAGTATAGATACAAGGTTTTCAAAAGACTTTTGTAGAAGTTGAAGTATCAACTCAAGCTTTTTAATCAAGTAAAAGTACACTGCTCACAAAAATTAAAGGAACACTTTATTTATTGGGCCTGGCATGAAATCAATTAAGCCTGTCTGATAATTTTCTGGTTGATTAAGCAGCTGAGGGCATTGTTAATCACTTTCAGCTGTATTGGTGTTCATGGACTTAACGACAGGTGCACTAAAGTGGCAACAATTACAAAACCCTCAAAACAGGACTGGTTTAACATGTGGAGGTCATTTCAAGTTTCTCCCTCTTGATCTTTTTTGGCTGGTTTTCCACTCGTGCTAGTTTTGGCTTGAGTAATTATCTCTACTGGCAGCATGAGGCCATTCCTTAACCCTACAGAAGTTGCACAGGTTGTCCAACTTCTCCAGGATGGCACATCCACACGTGCTGCAGCAAGAAGGTTTAATGTGTCTCCGAGCACAATCTCCAGAACATGGAGGAGATTTCAGGAGACTGGCGGTTATTCTCGGAGAGCTGGACAGGGCCGTAGAAGGTCCACAACCCATCAGCAGGACCGATATCTGCTCCTTTGTGCAAGGCGGAACAGGCTGAGCACTGCTCGTGCCCTACAGAATGACCTCCAGAGGGCCACTGGTGTGAATGTCTCTACCCAAACAATCAGGAACAGACTTCATGAAGATGGCCTGAGGGTCCGACGTCCTGTAGTGGGCCCTGTGCTCACTGCCCAGCACCGTCAGGCAAAACAACGAAAACAAACTTTTCCACCTCCACACATTGAATAAATAGTTTTATCAGGACTGTATAACAACTTTATGCCCGACCAAACACAATAACCCTGGTGAAATAATTTATTACTTACCTAGCCATTAGCAGCACGGCTAGGTCAGAGTCCGTAGTTCATGCTGTTCTTTCTAAAAGAGCTCTCCAGCGAGGAAAAGACAACCCAATAATAACTCTGGTCTTTGCTCTTGCTCTATCACGTTCTTCTTTTCTTTTCCTAGATTCCTCTGATAAGGGATTTCTAGCTTTCTTTGGTGAATCTGCCGCTGCTACAGCGAGTCTACGTTAAAAAATTATGGCAAGTCAAAGGGATAAAAAAATGCGCGTTCTAAACTCGCATTATGTCCGCCAAAACGCTCGTTCAAGACGCGCGTTTTGGCGGACATAATGCTCGCTTTAGAACACACGTGTTTTTGTCCCCTTTGGCGTCAAAACGTGCGTTCAGGACGTGCATTTTGGCGGACATAACGCGCGTTTAGAACGCATGCTTTTTTATCCCTTTGGCTTGCCATATTCTGCCGTAAAACAACACCCAGTCAGTACTTCCGTCGCTACCCGATGCACAAAAACTGTATAGTGCAGTAAACAGACGTGGGACCCCCCAACACTATCACAGGTATGAAAACGATCATAATAGATAATAGTATGACGCAAAAACTGTACAAAAAAGCATAATTTTAAGGTGTAAAACTTGCGGAATGTTGCTTTAAGGACGTTTATGCACATCCATCCTTTACCTTAACTCACTGGGGTCGCAGGGAGCCAGTGTCTATCTCCAACAGTCATCAGGCGAGAGTCGGGGGACACCCTGGACAGGTCACCAGTCTATCACAAGGAACACACACAGGGACAAACACTCCACTCCACCAACTGTGCCACCCTGCAGCTCCTTCACATACATCAGTATTCCTAGTTTAGATTTTTACAGTATTTCTGCTGCTGATGACAGAACATTTAGTTTAAATATTCAGATTTTAATCTTTCCCGTTTGTCCACCCGCCACAACCCCACTGACGTCCACAGCTAAAACCCTGAATGTTCTAAAATGATCTCATGCAGTCAAACAGCATTGATCTCTATAAATAAAACAAAGCAGAATTTCTTCAACAGCATGACTTTATTGTCACCACACAGATGGTGGGCGTACAACACAGCACAATGTTTACAGGGGATTGTTTCAGTGTCTTTGTCTCCTCCCTTACGCATGATTTACACATCCTTTTATTCGAAATGCTCTGCACCTTTTCCCTTGACCTTATGTACATGTTTTGTTACCAATGTTGATTTTATGAATCACTTTAGCTCCTCAGTGGAGGAGGAGGGCGTGTCGGAGCCGTCGGGACACTCCTGCAACACAGAGAGAGGAGATGCATCCCTGAAATGAAGAGTTTAGACACAGATTAGAGAATAAAACTACAGACGGACCTTCACTCTGTCCAGCTCTGGCCGGCCTGGCAGGGACTTCTGTGAGCAAAAGGCCTGTGAGAAGGAACGGTACAGTCAGCCAAGGTCTGAGAAGTGAACAGAAGCAGGAAAAGAGAAGCTGTCTCCTCACCTTCTTAGACTGTTGCATCTCCTCAGTGGACTTAGATCTGCTCTTCATGTGCTTCTGAGGAGAGGTGGAGGTGGAACACTACAGCGAGATCAGATTATATCAGACTGGGTCTAAATGACTCAAATGTTATTAAAATCTGACTTCCACACACCTCACTAGTCTTCTGCTCCATGATTGACTCAGGTTATATTCAGGTGAAACTCAGCGCTGATGGATGAGAATCTCCTTTTAAATTTTCTGGAGAAACTGTAGAGATAAAATATAAAGACTTTATTTAACTTGCATGTAAATGATGGAACAAGTAAAGTCAACACTTATTCTGTCTAAAATACAAAGAGGTTCTTTCTGTGTTGAACCCTCTGAGTGTGTCGTTCCTGGTTTTTGCCACTAGGGGGTGTCTCTGGTTCAGTGATCCACTGGTACTTTCACTCATTTAAATATTTGAATTTGCATTTTCTATCATTTTAGTCTCAAAATCATGGAATATAAATGTTACTGAAAGACATAAATGTTGTGATTTGGTGATGTGGTTTAATTCCCTGTCCTTTAGGTCGTTTTTAAGTCCTTTAAGTCCTTTTGACTCATTTCCAGTTTGTTTTACAGCTTGTAAAAGGTCACAAATGCCACAAATTCACATTAATGATTTTTCTCTCTTATGGGAAACAGTTCCTGCACTGTCTGAATGACATTTTTTTTATTCCAGAAACATCTTTTTTATTAAACAATTTTGACAAACTCATATAATGTCTAATTTGGCTTAAAGAGAAAGGTGTTTAACATTTAAAGTGGTTTTCTGAAGCCTACATGCGGGTTAGAAACCCTGGTGTGTGTGGTTCTGCAGGAGGAAAGCAGCTGCAGCCAGAAGAGGTCAGTGCTGCAACATCTGGGAACCACCTCTAATAAACCCTGTCCTGATTGGCTGAAAGCTTCACTGACATCAGACATTATACGTTTTTGATGTCAGGTCATCTCTAAGAATTTACTCTAATGTCTTATTATGTACAACTTATCTGTTTCACGGTCAATAAATTGAAATTGTGTCATTTTCGTGTTCTCAAAATTTTGAATTTACATTTTGTGACCTACCCCTGGTCATGTCGGCATTTGTTTTTACTGTCAGTCATAAATCACACCTAAATTAAATCAGCAGATCAGGTTTAACTGGAGAAGGAAGAGACAGGAGCTAAAACAGTAAAAATACAGATGAAAGCTGCATTTGAATTGTTATGGAAGAAGATATTAAACAGGTGAGATTGGAATATTTTCACTCCATGATCGCTGTTTCTGATGTGTTTTCCTTACACATCTCTTTATCAAATAAATGTTATTTTTATGTTTTTGTTGTTCCAACAGTCCAGGATACAGATTCAATTATTTAACAGTCTATATAGGTGCATGTGTGAAACAAACAAAAAAAACAATAGAAAAGAGGAGTTTTTTAAGGGGGTAAAAGCTCAGAACATGCACTCATGCACACTAATGCAGGACAAATTCCCAGAGGAGCTAAAGGCCACGGTGAATAAAAGCAACAGTCACAGCCAGTGAGGCACAGCTGGAGTCAGGAGCCTTTGTGTCCGGGGACAAAACACCTCGGGGTTTGGGTTCACTTCCAAGAGACCGAACGTTTTATCCTAAAAACAGAGAATTTAACTACAGGCACTGATTTGAAGTTAGACATCTGAATATTGTTTAAATTAAATATCTTCTGTTTCTTTTTTGTCTTGTGGTCAGCACCAGCTGCTTTATGAGCAAAAATTACATCAAGATTATGTTTTATGAAAAAAAACTGTGCTCTAAACAAAAATAACCCCCCAATAAAACATTGGAACTTTAAGTTCAAATGTGCTTTTTATCACAGAAGTGAAAAGGATTTTTTCTCAGTGTGCATGTTTTCACAGAGCAGTAAAATCCCTAAAGTGCAGCCTGACAGCAGCTGAACATAAAAGAGTCTGATGTGGCCGCCCTGAAACCGCCCGCCGCCCCGCTGCTCTGCAGAAAGCCGCCAGACCAGAGCTCATGAGGCATAGCAGCTGATGGACAGGAGTCCCCCCGCCCACTAAGGAGACCGACGTCAGCAGACGCACGGCTGATGCTGCAGGGATCTCCAACACAAAGCCCCACCTGAAGTGGAACATATGCGATCTTCAACCTGGCTGCAACCAAAAAACACAAAACACATCAACACAACTGAGCCACTGGAGTGTTCCTATCTCCTTTATTGAAGGTTGGGTTAGCACACCCAGGGGCAACAAGCAGGCTGCTGTGCACCCAGTCTAATGTGCACTTCAGCCCTTTGGGGTGCAGGAGAATAATCTCAGCTTTAATGGTAGGACAGGCTTTCAGTCAAGTCCTGAGTGCTCCCTCTGAAGGAAATGGCCCAAATAAGAGAGCCGTGCTCCGTCTGATGACGAATCCCTCCATTGTGCACAGAACAAAAAGGGACAGAGGTTACTGAGGGGAGGAGGGTTCATCCTCTTTGTGGAGATGGTAGAAAAAAAAACTATAACTCTGAAAAACGTTACTTCATCCACATGAGTGAGCCAATGACAGCCAAGGTGACATGTTCTAACTCTGTAGTCTGGGCTCAGAAACAGGAAGATGAAGACTCAGAGTTTTAAAATAAAATAATCTTACTGCATGAAATGGAGCTGAGTTTTGGTCTGCCCTTACTAATCATGACTGATATCACAAGATGTCAAACATTCATTAGTACATGGTTCATTTTTAATAGTGTCATTCAAATACAGTCAGTAGTTCCTGAGTTACGCTTCAAACAGAGAGGGATGACTCCAGCGTGTCCTTTAGAATATGGAATGAATCCACTGATTACCCTTTTCTCATTCATTTTCATTTTGCTTTTTGTTTTTCACATCCTTTTTTAATCACAATTTTTACTTTTCCCTTTTTTGATATTTTTAATCATTTTAAAAAAGAAATGTATTTTACTTTTTGTTTTTGTGAAGCGCCTCATCATTTTTATCTTGAGCAGTTCTACATAAAAGATCATTTCTTCTTCTTCTTGAAGAAGACTCTTAACGAGTACAACACCAAATTTTATGTCAATGTATGCAAAGCTGACTGAGATATGGTCATTTCTGAGGTTGGATATGTCTGTAACCTGAGGACTCTTCCACCATGGCTTCTCATAACTTTGGCTAAAAATGATGAAAAAAAAAAGAACTAATGTTTTTAAATATAGATCAAATAAAAAATGCAGGTTTCAGCAGCTTTTCTTTTTGTTTGTTTTTTTGCACAAATTTGCACGACGGAATGACTCTAAACATCCCTTTAATATTTTTAGATCTATTTATGTTTTTCATTATTTTCCACAAAAGGTTTGAATGCCTTGAGTCGGAAAAGGGTAGAATGCCTTCTCCAGGTCAGGGATGAGGTCCTGCCCCAAGTGGAGGAGTTTAAGTATCTCGGGGTCTTGTTCACGAGTGAGGGAAGGGTGGAGCGTGAGATCGACAGGCGGATTGGTGCTGCGTCTGCAGTGATGGGGGCGTTGTACCGGTCTGTCGTGGTGAAGAGAGAGCTGAGTCGAAAGGCGAAGCTCTCAATTTACCGGTCGATCTACGTTCCTACCCTCACCTATGGTCACGAGCTTTGGGTAGTGACCGAAAGAACGAGATCGCGGATACAAGCGGCCGAAATGAGTTTTCTTCGCAGGGTGGCTGGGCTCTCCCTTAGAGATAGGGTGAGGAGCTCGGTCATCCGGGAGGGGCTCGGAGTAGACCCGCTGCTCCTCCACATCGAGAGGAGCCAGTTGAGGTGGCTCGGGCATCTGATTAGGATGCCTCCTGGACGCCTCCCTGGTGAGGTTTTCCGGGCACGTCCAACCGGGAGGAGACCCAAAGGAAGACCCAGGACACGCTGGAGAGATTATGTCTCTCGGCTGGCCTGGGAACGCCTTGGGATTCCCCCGGAGGAGCTGGCCCAAGTGGCTGGGGAGAGGGAGGTCTGGGCTTCCCTCCTTAAGCTGCTGCCCCCGCGACCCGACTCCGGATAAGCGGGAGAAAATGGATGGATGGATGGGTTTGAATGTTCTTCACTTTAGAACGTTATAACAAAAACAAAATTGTGATTTTCACTAAAATTACAACAAATCTCTTTTTGTGCATGTTTTCAGAGGAGGCAAAATGCTATTCTCAAAAAGAAAAGTCAGAATTCTGACTTTAAAGACGAAGCTCACTCATTTTTTAACACATTTGCAGTGGTGTAAATGAATGCCTTGTGAGTCAATCTCTGTGGAGAAAAAAGCTCTGGCGCTTCTGTTTCAGGAAGTAGAAGTGAGCTAGAGAAGAGGGGAGCTAAAGACGGCAGGATTTAGAGGGTCTCTCCTCTGATTGGCTAACAGCAACGTGACTCTACCACTGACTCTGTTTGCTCTGCAATGTTGATGTTTTATCTCCACAAATAACACAAGCCTGGAGGAGTTCTGCCATGTTGCTAATGCTAACAGTTAGCTTCTACTAGCCGAGACGTTCTCTGCTGTTTCCTGGACGCTAAACCAACAACACCCTTCCCCGTCGTGAGTCAAGATGGGTGAGTCCATGAATGCTAATTTTTAATGTGACGTAGATTTGACTGACTTTTCTAATCCGAGAGTTTCACCGTCTGTTTTCTATCAGCAGCTAATGCAGGAAATGGGGGTAGGCTATTTTCATGATTGGTCATTCTGAGTGAAAATAACGGTTTCTCAGTGAACTTGGCCTTTAATGTCAGAATTTGGACTTTCTTCTCGGAAGCATGAGAAAGAACTTTTTAGTGACCCTTATCCTCTTCCTGTAGCAGCTGTGTGTGAAGCAAGTGTTGTTTGGGTGGACTGAGGGTGGGAAAATGACTCTTTGGGTTGTTCTAGCTGAAGACACCTGATCTAGAGGTTCATGATATATTTTTCTAACAGACAAGCTTTACTCCAATGAAAAAATGACTTAATGGTGGCCAGTAGAATTTTTAAACAAAAAGGTGCAGAGAAAAAAACCACAGAGAAAATGTAAGAAAGAAAAACAGTAGATGAAATCCTATCAGCTTAAGAACGAAACCAAATCTCCTCCAGAGAAACTGAATCGTTTTCTGATCGTAGGTCAAGACCAATTAACTCCCCGATAAGAAAGACGAGCCAAACTCCCTGAGCTAACCGGTGGGTGTCAACAACTCTCTCCAGACCTCATTATAAAAGGTCTTCTCCTCTGCTAGATGACAACCTGATAAACAAGCAGAGCGGAGTTTATTTAACCCCACTGATGGTTTCCTCTTCTGGGTGTAATAGGGTGATGCCACATGGAAAAGGCTAATTACTGAGTCAGCTCTTCATCATATTATAAGAAGGTCAACGAATCTGATAACGAAAGAGTCTGAGAGGTGGCCGAGACAGGATGTCCTCATCGTCACGCTCAGGTGTGACACTCGCACCTTGACTCCCCTCAGCTGGATGGATTCAGTAAGTCATCCATCACAGCTGCTCCCTGTCCAACTCACAGCTGAGCCCCAACGTGAATACACAATCATTTCCATCGCACACACTCGTGTCCTTCACGCTGAGCAGAACGTGCATGCACTGGTTTAGGAATTCCTCAGCAGGACACTAAACTACCGCTTCCACTTATTCAAACCCTGGTTCATGTTTATTCCAATGAAGGCTGAATACATCTGAGCTCCCAATCAGGACATGATTGTAGATGTGAAGACAGCACAGGACATTTCATCAAGAGGACAGTGAATGAGGGGAGTGACGGGGCAGACAAACACATCTACAGACTGAACAAGCAGATGTAAAAAGGAAATAAGAGTCCTGTAAATGAAAGCGTGGCGTAAACTCACCTCCTTATCCCTCCTCTTCCTCGTCTCCTCTCAGCACAGCGGACGTGCAGCGGAGTGGAAGGCACTCCTCATTTCACTGCTGTGACGGTGCCTGTGAGAGAACACCCTTCTATGCCCATTCATAGCACCGCCAACGCACACACACACACACACACACACACACACACACACACACACACACACACACACACCAGGTGCACCACTCACAGCTCTTCAGCATCTAAACACTTTAAACAGGTGTAACACACTCTGTTCAGTGTCTCGTGCTTAATTACTTCCTTATTAATCAATCATTGATGATGATGATGATGATGAAGAAGAAAAAGGCAGGTAAGGGGCTCCAAAGCACGTGCTGACACACACTAAGGAATATGAAAGCTGCTGACATCATTCACAAGGATGACATCATCGATGACTCATCTAAAAGGTTTTGTAACACATAAAAAAATCATAATAATAGAAAAGTTTCTTCTAGAATTTTCAGTCACCTTCCAGCAGTTTAAGATTGTGCAAATAATTTGGTTCCAACTCAACCAAACAGCCGGTCAGGGCACAGCGATGATCGTCATCAGTGTCCAATAACCACATTAGAAGAAAGCATCATGGAGGCATCAGGACAAACTCAAAGACTAATGTAATTACACAGTTGACACACATTAGGACAGATTGTCTCCGTGTCACCCTGAATGAGTCACGCTGTCGCTCCACTGAGCTGTGCGGGGTTTATGCTCACTGGTCACAATATGAGGTACAACACTCTGATGTTGGACCCCTTTTCTTTTCTGGAATTCCTACATTTTTCATGTTATTGATTCAGCAAGATGGTAGAAACTTTCATCAAAGTGTCTTATCCATATAGGAAGGTCTTTGTTGACATACTTTTTCATTGTTGTGCGTATGCGCGATTGGCTGTGTGGCAACAACACAAACAGTATGGCCTTCTATCAATATGTGACGTACACTTTCACGTGAGTTTACGGGCGAAATCCCCAAAATATAAACACTTTAATGTCTACAGACAGGAGGAGGGTTAGAGAGAAGCTTAAAGATATTGGCCAGAGGCAAATTTCCTTTGAATCACATGTGTAAAAATGTATTAAAACCTCAAGTCAGTTTCTTTTTGGGATTTTCACAGCTGGATTTTTAAGAAAATCCAGTGTTTTTAAACGGCGTGGGAAAAAACAGAGGAAGGCTTCCGGTCTGAGGTTAAGCCGGCGATGGCGTTTCACAAGGAAATCCTCAGAAAACAGTGTTAAACAGTCCCAGATAGCAAAATTCAGTTGAATCAACGTTTAACTATGGTTTGGCAGAAACATTGAAATTGCATTGAATCCTGACGTTAAATGGATATGGAAAATGTCCCCTAGGCTTAGCGTTGAATCAACATTGGATTTTCAACCTTACTGATGTTAAATCAACAGTGATTCCACCATCATCTAAATGTGAATTTATGTTTAAATTTCAGTTGATTTTATGTTGAATCAACATTGGATTTTCAACCATAGCAACGCTAAATCAACAGTGATTCAACCATCATCTAAATGTGAATTTACATTTAAATTTCAGTTGATTTTATGTTGAAAAAATGTTACTGAATCAATATTGTTTCAACCATTATCTAAATGCAAATTAAAATGTTATTATTAGCAATTACTAAATGGTTTAAATTCAGGTTTATTCCATTACCTTTTTAAAAACATTTTTAAAAACTGAGATAATCATAAAAAACATAAAAGATAATCACTTATGCTCCTGAACATTTCTTTGAATACACATGTAAGTGTCCTATAATTTTTTCAGATGAAATCAAATAAACAGATAAAAGTGGAAAATAGTGAAGAATCAAAGTTAAATAAAATGCTACAGAAATAAAGCAGTCAATTCATTTAGCAGAAAATGGTTTATTAGTTTATCACAATTAAGTTTAACAGGTAATAGTAGGTAGGTTAGGTAATTACCAGGACCAAACAGAATATCCTTTGCAGTTAACGCCGTAATAGGATTACAACCAGAACTCCACCGCCATGACCCAAGAAGAGGACACTGTGGGAGAGAAGCAGAGACATCTACGGAAGCCCTGAAAGGCAATGGAAATTTTTTTTTCTTGTGGCATTTTTCTAAGTTTTTTTTATTAAGGGGCCTGCCAGACAGGCAGGGCCCTTATTGCTCTCCACCGGAGGATTTGTTGTCTTTATTTTTATAATTAAGGGGCCTGCCTGACAGGCAGGGCCCTTATTGCTCTCCACCGGAGGATTTGTTGTCTTTATTTTTATAATTAAGGGGCCTGCCTGACAGGCAGGGCCCTTATTGCTCTCCACCGGAGGATTTGTTCTCTTTAATTTTATT
This sequence comes from Aphyosemion australe, assembly GCA_006937985.1. Lineage (NCBI taxonomy): Eukaryota > Metazoa > Chordata > Actinopteri > Cyprinodontiformes > Nothobranchiidae > Aphyosemion > Aphyosemion australe. Next base: position 43,505 of record SSNS01000417.1, read on the forward strand.
CTTATTAAGGGGCCTGCCAGACAGGCAGGGCCCTTATTGCTCTCCACCGGAGGATTTGTTGTCTTTATTTTTTTTTATAATTCTTCTTCTTATTCTTCCGTATACATTAATACAGCCCGAACCGCAGCGTGCACCCCCACATATCTTACATCAAAACGACCGGCTCGGTCGTCGGAGGTGTGCTATTACTTTTCTTAGCGTTTCGAGTTACCATGGCAACGGTATTCGCAAAAAACTGTGCAAAAACTTCCCCCTCGATCAATTTCAAAATTTAATAATCTTCTACAAACAAGGTCAGAACGGTACCAAATTTCATATGTGTCATCACACTAACACTGCCTACACATTCATGTGGTCATTTCTTGAATCTGCAACAGCGCCCCCTACATCCATTTCAAACTTTAATAACTTCTACAAACAAGGTCACAACGGTACCAAATTTGATATGTGTCATCACACTAACACTGCCTACACATTCATGTGGTCATTTGTTGAATGTGCCACAGCGCCCCCTACATACAATTTAAACCTTAATAACTTCTACAAACAAGGTCACAACGGTACCAAATTTGATATGTGTCATCACACAAACACTGCCTACACATTCATGTGGTCATTTCTTGAATCTGCCACAGTGCCCCCTACATCCATTTCAAACTTTAATAACTTCTACAAACAAGGTCACAACGATACCAAATTTGATATGTGTCATCACACTAACACTGCCTACACATTCATGTGGTCATTTCTTGAATCTGCAACAGCGCCCCCTACATCCATTTCAACTTTAATAACTTCTATAAACAAGGTCACAACAGTACCAAATTTCATATGTGTCATCACACTAACACTGCCTACACATTCATGTGGTCATTTGTTGAATCTGCAACAGCGCCCCCTACATACAATTTAAACCTTAATAACTTCTACAAACAAGGTCACAACGATACCAAATTTGATATGTGTCATCACACTAACACTGCCTACACATTCATGTGGTCATTTGGTGAAATTACTTTAGCTCCGCCCCCTTAGAGACGTTTCCTGTAACTCAAACACGCAATATCTGATTCTCACAAAACTTCACATAAATGACATTTGTACACCTAAGAACTGCTCAAAAGGATTTTTTTCATATTTAGGAACAGCGCCCCCTAGATTTTTACAACCAGCTATATCTCCATAATGCAACATCAGATCCACACCAAATTGTGTGTGCTTTGTTTTGGGTCACTGTTTAACACATCGATTTGGTTACTGTACACCCCCCACCCCCCCCAAAAAAGGAAGCAGCTATTACATCTGTTTAAAAGCTTGGCTTTTCACACAATTTTAAACACCGGTACTGGGAGCTCAGCAGAGCACTAATGACTGCTTTAGAAGATCACTCATTACACCACCTACTTGTGACATGCACAGTTTATTCATAGGACAAGTTGAGGAGGGGTTGAGATGCTGATGATGTGGTGGTGCACACTGGTCTATGACACACGGCCACCACCTTGCGCCACGGGGCAGGCCCCTTTTAAAATTTCTTCAGGAATTTTCTAGTTCTTATAATTAAGGGGCCTGCCAGACAGGCAGGGCCCTTATTGCTCTCCACCGGAGGATTTGTTGTCTTTATTTTTATAATTAAGGGGCCTGCCTGACAGGCAGGGCCCTTATTGCTCTCCACCGGAGGATTTGTTCTCTTTAATTTTATTCTTATTCTTATTATTCTTCCGTATACGTTAATACAGCCCGAACCGCAGCGTGCACCCCTACAAATCTTACATCAAAACGACCGGCTCGGTCGTGGGAGGTGTGCTATTACTTTTCTTAGCGTTTGGAGTTACCATGGCAACGGTGTTAGCAAAACATTGCGCAATAACTTCCCCCTCATTACGTTTGAACCGAAATGTGCACCCCCACAAATCTTACATCAAATCGACCGGCTCGTTCGGGGGGAGATGTGCTATTACTTTTCTTTGCGTTTTGTGTTACCATGGCAACATTATTTTAAAAAAATGCTGCGCACAAACGCCCTCCTCATTACGTTTGGTTGTAATTTCTACAAACAAGTTCACAACTGTACCAAACTTGCTATGTGTCATCACACAAACACTGTCTACACATTTATGTGGTCATTTGTTGAATCTGCAACAGCGCCCCCTACATCAATTTCAAACCGTAAAAACTTCTACAAACAAGTTCACAACCGTACCAAACTTTCTATGTGTCATCACACAAACACTGCCTACACATTCATGTGGTCATTTGTTGAATCTGCAACAGCGCCCCCTACATCAATTTCAAACCTTAATAACTTCTACAAACAAGTTCACAATCGTACCAAACTTGCTATGTGTCATCACACAAACACTGCCTACACATTCGTGTGGTCATTTGTTGAATCTGCAACAGCGCCCCCTATATCAATTTCAAACCTTAATAACTTCTACATCAATTTCAAACCTTAATAACTTCTACAAACAAGTTCACAACCGTACCAAATTTTCTATGTGTCATCACACAAACACTGCCTACACATTCATGTGGTCATTTCTTGAATCTGCAACAGCGCCCCCTACATCCATTTCAACTTTAATAACTTCTACAAACAAGGTCACAACGGTACCAAATTTGATATGTGTCATCACACTAACACTGCCTACACATTCATGTGGTCATTTGTTGAATGTGCCACAGCGCCCCCTACATCCATTTCAAACTTTAATAACTTCTACAAACAAGGTCACAACGGTACCAAATTTGATATGTGTCATCACACTAACACTGCCTACACATTCATGTGGTCATTTCTTGAATCTGCAACAGCGCCCCCTACATCCATTTCAAACTTTAATAACTTCTACAAACAAGGTCACAACTGTACCAAATTTGATATGTGTCATCACACAAACACTGACTACACATTTATGTGGTCATTTGTTTAATGTGCCACAGCGCCCCCTATATCAATTTCAAACCTTAATAACTTCTACATCAATTTCAAACCTTAATAACTTCTACAAACAAGTTCACAACCGTACCAAATGTTCTATGTGTTATCACACAAACACTGCCTACACATTCATGTGGTCATTTCTTGAATGTGCCACAGCGCCCCCTACATCCATTTCAAACCTTAATAACTTCTACAAAGAAGTTCACAACCGTACCAAACTTTCTATGTGTCATCACACAAACACTGCCTACACATTCATGTGGTCATTTGTTGAAATTACTTTAGCTCCGCCCCTTTAGAGACGGTTTCCTCTAACTCAAACACGCAATATCTGATTCTCACAAAACTTCACAGAAATGACGTTTAAGTTCACAACCGTACCAAACTTTCTATGTGTCATCACACAAACACTGCCTACACATTCATGTGGTCATTTGTTGAAATTACTTTAGCTCCGCCCCTTTAGAGACGGTTTCCTCTAACTCAAACACGCAATATCTGATTCTCACAAAACTTCACAGAAATGACGTTTGTACACCTAAGAACTGCTCGAAAGGATTTTTTTCATATTTAGAAACAGCGCCCCCTAGATTTTTACAACCAGCTATATCTCCATAATGCAACATCAGATCCACACCAGATTTTGTGTGCTTTGTTGTGGGTCACTGTTTAACACATCGGTTTGGTTACTGTACACCCCTCACCCCCCCAAAAAAGGAAGCAGCTATAACATCTGTTTAAAAGCTTGGCTTTTCACACAATTTTAAACACCGGTACTGGGAGCTCAGCAGAGCACTAATGCCTGTTTTAGAAGATCACTCATTACACCACCTACTTGTGACATGCACAGTTTATTAGCAAGCTCATAGGACAAGTTGAGGAGGGGTTGAGATGCTGATGATGTGGTGGTGCACACTGGTCTATGACACACGGCCACCACCTTGCGCCACGGGGCAGGCCCCTTTTAAAATTTCTTCAGGAATTTTCTAGTTATTATTATTATTTCTAAGCCCAGAGAGGCAAACAGGGAAAAAACTTTTTTTTCTTGTGGCATTTTTCTACGTTTTTTTTTAGCTTAGTACGGCAGCGTAGAGCTGCCACCCACACAAAATAAAATTGGAGCGATATCATGTTATAACATATTAACTTTATTGTTCTAACAATATAACTTTCACGTTTGTACAATATACTATCGCGTTTGTACAATATACTATCATGTTCTAACAATATAATTATCACGTTTTTACAATATAATTATCACGTTTTTACAATATACTATCGCGTTTGTACAATATACTATCATGTTCTAACAATATAATTATCACGTTTTTACAATATAATTATCACGTTTTTACAATATACTATCACGTTTGTACAATATAATTATCACGTTTGTACAATATAATATCATGTTCTAACAATATAATTATCACGTTTTTACAATATACTATCATGTTCTAACAATATAATTATCACGTTTTTACAATATACTATCATGTTTGTACAATATAATTATCACATTTGTACAATATAATATCATGTTCTAATAATATAATTATGACGTTTGTACAATATACTATCACGTTTGTACAATATACTATGATGTTCGTACAATATACTATGATGTTCGTACAATATAATTATCACGTTTGTACAATATAAAACACGTACAAATGTGAAAATTATATTGTTTGAACAATAAAGTTTTCACGTTACAACTTGATACCTATAAATATTATTTGTTAACCTTACATGAAATTAAGGACTGTGCAGATCAGTGACTCATTAAATTCTATTTCATGCTTGGATTGAGGCACGGAGAGATGTTGCTCTTACTGAGCAGCTTGGACGGTATTGAAATAAGCATGCGGACACTGAGAAGGAACTTAAAATGCATGGGGCTGTACAGGAGGAAGAATGAGTCCTATCCGCTGGAGGTTGCTGCATTTCTCATAGATCAACTGCAGGGGTACGGGAGGTTGCATGGATACAAACTACACCACCTGAACTACATTCAGGCGGGTTATGTTGTCACATAGAGCACTGTGAGACATTTACTGAAATATATTGACCCTCATGGGGTTGCACAAAGAAGCAGAAATCGCCTAATGCGCCACACGTATGTTAATCCTGGACCGAATTTCATGTGGCATGTTGACTCCTATGACAAACTGAAACCATTTGGAATCTGCATAAATGGAACGATTGATGGCTTTTCAAGAGTAATGATTTGGCTTCATGCCTATTCAACAAACAACGATCCCAAAGTCATCGCAGGTTATTTCATCACAGAAGTTGAGAAGAGGATGGGCACACCTGCCAGGATTCGCTCTGATTTAGGAACAGAAAATGTCATAATGGCCGAGATGCAGAGATTCCTGCGATGGACTCTGGATCAAAACGTAAGAAACAGTTTTATTACTGGGTCCAGCAATCACAATCAGCGAATTGAAGGCTGGTGGGCCTTTCTGAGACGGCACCACGCTCAGCACTGGATAAATCGTCTCCAGGAACTAAAGGACAAAGACTATTTCTCTGGATGCTTCTTGGACAAGCAGCTCATATTGTTTACCTGCCTGAACATCATTGAGGTAGGCCACCACGCCTGTATTTACCCACTAAAAGCGTGTGTGTGTGTGTGTATACGAACGAGAGAGAGTGAGGGCGAGAGAGAGATTGTGTGTGTGCGTGTGTGTGCGGACGTGTGTGTGTTTGTGTGTGTGTGTGTGTGTACGAGACCAGGTTTATTATGGTAATGTTCTGGGCATAAAGAAATTCTAAAAAGCCTCTATTGTTGACAACTCCATTTTGCTCGCACCACTGTTATTCTTATTTATGAGTAACTTTTTTGATAAAATCTGATCGTTTGCCTGACTGGCTGCGTGTGATGCTTGTGGGTTAAAATGCTAAACCAAAATTCTTGATATTTTACTGATATTGGGTCTTTTAAATTGCTAATATTTTACAGGAAGAGCTGCAGCAAGTTGTGCATTTGTGGAACACCCATATCATCCGCAGAAGCAGACATGCAGTTGCTCCAAGTGGACGTCCAATTCTCATGTACACCATTCCACATCTTTTTGAAGGACATGATCATCTGAGAGAGGTTTCTCAGGAGGCAGTGGATGCATGTAAAGAAGAATGCCAACTGAGAGGACCATATACCTGCGATGAAACAGTATTCAGCCTGTGTTGCCTTATAATGTCAGAGAACTTCTTACTTCCACCAAGCACAGCAGATGAAGCCATTGAACTGTATCTCTTCCTGAGAGCCTACATACTGAAGGACTTATAAACTTCAAAAAACATTTGGAATGTATGGAAGTATTGCAACATATTTACATATATTTATACCATATTGATCTCATTGGTGATCAAATGTCCATGCGATCACCACCCGTGTTTAGGTTCTTTGATACTTTTTGTCCTATAGTTCTTTAGCTGCAATGATACAAATAGAATTAAATTTTTGAGAAAGATACTGTATGGTATCTGCTTCCTTTTTTTAAACAAGAAGAGAATGTTATTTTCTGAAGTTATAGGTTTTAAAACTAAAGGTAACCTGATTGATTTTGGGATGTTATCTTTTCAAATCTGTCTTTTCACAACTAATAGCTTTATATAAACAATATTGTTTATTTTTATATAATTTTCTCATGGGAATTACATTGGTTTTGTTTCCTTTTATCAAGAGCCTTTGCCATCTATATTTATTAATCCAAATTACAACTCTGAAATAATTGAATAGTCAAAAATAAATAAATAAATCAGTGTCACTGAAAAACGGCACTGAAGAACCTTAATCTTTTGGCTTCCTAAAACATTTTAATGACAGAATTTCTGCTATATCTGATTTCTATTTTCAGATTGATAAGTAACCGTTTTTTAAATTTCTAAACATGTACGTTGATATTCTTGACATCTGTGTTTCAGTTTGACTAAACATATATAAAACTGCTATCAACTTTTGAACAGTTAATGTTACGATTCAGAATTATTTAACAATAAACAAACGTTGTTAGATATTAACCTTCCTTTTATTTGAATTCAAGATGAAAAAATGCACTCTTGAGAAGCTACAGGACTTAACTTTGCCAATGGCAATCTTCTGTGTATCTTATTCCAGTCAACTTTTGCATCAATCCACAGACTGACATGCAAATATGTTAAGAGTTTCCTGAACATATGTTCTAAATCAAATAACTGGCGCACAGTAAAAAAAACAACTGAAAATAATCGATAGTAATGCTTGAATCATTACTAAAAAACTCCAGCTGTAACAGACATCTTTGTAAAACAGACCTGTTGAAACAACCTTGTCAGATCATAAAAACGTTATCATTATAAACACTGTCCAGCTTTCAAAGTGTATGAACTGATTGAACATGCTTCATTTCGAGCAGTAACGCTTTGATGTATGAAACTGTAAACTGAAATGTACATTAATTTTCATGAGGGAGAATATGTGGCATACCCTCCAGGAGACTCAAATATATTCAAATGTCTTTTTTGGTTACTAATAAAACATCTCCTGAAATTTTAGCTCTTTCATTTTTCATGTCTTCACTGTGGGGGTGGGTTTAACAAACACATTAGCACCACGTTGTTTCTTCAACTCTTTGTTTCTAGGGTTTTAAACATGGGAGACTTTAAGCTATGCTAAACTCATAGCAGTTTTTGGCTGCCAAAATGTTATCCAGTTCATTTCGTAGTTCTGGGTAGGACGTGTATGTCCATGGTACCTCCAGAACGGGGCCACAGGTGTGTGCCACAGGGCGTCGTGCCAGTCCATCCACAGGTGTGAACAGCACTTCAATGTTCTGAACACAGATGACGTCTGACCCAGTAACAAACCGGAACATCTTTCTGAGGCCTGCATCATCAAGTCCTCTGATGTACTGCTGCAGAAATCTGAAGCTCTGCTTCTCGGCTTCAGAAAAAAGCTTTCTTGTTGTTGGCTTTTTATCTTCATACATTTGTAGGACATCTTGTGGGCTTTGGAAAGCTTCTTTTAGGAAGTGACATGCAACTAATGAAATTTTCTCCATGGCATAAGTTGGTTTTTGGATCAACTGCTTGTGAGCGACTTTCCGAAGAAGGCCTTTTAAGTTTTTTTGCGTTGGAAGGACTGATACATCCAGGCGATCCATGAGATCCAGCAGTTCATCCCTGTCTTCATCTGAAAGATCTTGCTTTAGAGCTCTTGTTATTAAATCCCTATCTGATTGGCTTAGGTATAAGAGGAGATTTTCAAACAGCATATCATCTGTAACTTGAGACAGTCTTCAGGTACACCACAGTTTCGTAGAAATCTCAGAAGTGGGGTGTCTGTGTTTGTGGCCATGCTGCAGGGAGATCTGCCAGCTCTCTGCCTGGGATTTGAATTTTATAACGTGTAAAACACTACACGTTTTATGTTCTAACAATAAAAACATATTGTTCGAACAATATGTTTTTCACGTTTGCACAATATGAATGTCATCTTCTTATTAATATTTATATTGTACAAACGTGATAATTATATTGTACAAACGTGATAGTATATTTTAAAAACGTGATAATTATATTGTAAAAACGTGATAATTATATTGTTAGAACATGATAGTATATTGTACAAATGTGATAGTATATTGTACAAACGTGATAATTATATTGTACGAACATGATAGTATATTGTACAAACGTGATAGTATATTGTACAAACGTGATAATTATATTGTTAGAACATGATATTATATTGTACAAACATGATAATTATATTGTAAAAACGTGATAGTATATTGTACAAACGTGATAATTATATTGTAAAAATGTGATAGTATATTGTACAAACATGGTAGTATATTGTACAAACGTGATAATTATATTGTTAGAACATGATATTATATTGTAAAAACATGATAATTATATTGTACAAACGTGATAGTATATTGTAAAAACGTGATAATTATATTGTTAGAACATGATAGTATATTGTACAAATGTGATAGTATATTGTACAAACGTGATAATTATATTGTTAGAACAATAAAGTTAATGTTATAACATGATATCGCTCCAATTTTATTTTGTGTGGGTGGCAGCTCTACGCTGCCGTAGCTTAGCCCAGAGGCAAACGGAAAAAAATATTTTTTCTTGTGGCATATTTCAGGGTTTTTTTGTTTCCTCAGCCTGGACAGGCAAAGAAAGTTTTTTTTTTTTCTCCTACCAATTTTCAAAGTTTTTTTTTTTCTCAGCCCGGACAGGCAAAGAAAGTTTTTTTTCTCCTACCAATTTTCTAAGTGTTTTTTATTTTTTTTGCTCAGCCCAGCCCCAGGAGGCAAAGAAAGTTTTTTTTCTCTCCTACCAATTTTGAAAGTTTTTTTTTCCTCAGCCCAGACAGGCAAAGAAATTTTTTTTTCTCCTACCAATTTTCTAAGTGTTTTTTATTTTTTTTGCTCAGCCCAGCCCCAAGAGGCAAATAAAGTTTTTTTTCTCTCCTACCAATTTTGAAAGTTTTTTTTTTCCTCAGCCCGGACAGGCAAAGAAAATTTTTTTTTCTCCTACCAAATTTCAAAGTCTATTTTTTTTCCTCAGCCTGGACAGGCAAAGAAAGGTTTTTTTTTCTCCTACCAATTTTCTAAGTTTTTTTTTTCCTCAGCCCAGACAGGCAAAGAAAGTTTTTTTTTCTCCTACCAATTTTCTGTGTTTTTTTTTCTTTACTCACTCAACCCTGGAAGGCAAGCAGAAAAATGTGTTTTTTCTCTCATAAATTTTTTAGTGTTTTTGTAATACCGTTTCTGTCCACTAGTCTGCGCTACAGTAGAGATCTGTTCAGAAATTAAGAAGTTGTTCATTTTATATTAACTCTTGGCTCCAAATTTACGTTTTAAGATGTTTTTATGCCAGAAATTAGATATTAAAATTCCTTTAATGAAGTTACGCATTTAGAAATGTGCCTGCTTTTTAATTCACTGGGGTGGTTTTGGAGATTCAAAAGATGTTTACAATCTGATTAAAGGAGTCAGAACTCAGGCAGTCCGCAGAGAACAGCCTGATTTCTGTAGGGCATGCTGCCAGTTTACCTCTATCATTATGGAGAAAGTAGCACATGTAAAATATGCGCGTTTTGTGGACAGTATATCCCCATGCGCGTTCTCCAAGACGCGTTTGGTTGTCGATATGATTTACATCCTCCTACTGCATTTTGAGTTGGTCTTGTTGGTCTGGTGGTTAACGTAGTTGTATTAGATACTGCTTTTTCATATCCTGACCCTGGTTCGAATCCCCGGCACTTCTTCATATTTTTTTAATTATTTTGGCTACATTTCTTAGCAGTATTGTGTTTTAACCAATGGTTTTAACCCATTCTTACAGTATTTAGGTTCATAATGTCTCCAAAAGAGTTAAAGTGTTTAAGTGCGTCGTATTTACACACTGAGTTCTTTTCAGATGCTGTAAGTGTAGTGCTTGAATGCTTCCACCAGATGGCGTCTAGCGTTGGTAGCCATAGTAACGGACGCTGCGTGGCAGAGATGCGTTGGCGTTTGTGTCCGATATTGACCCCTTTTTTCAGGTATCGTTTCCCTCCTCAAACTGGTTTACTGTTTGTTTGATGACTGTTGTGTCTGCTCATGAATGTAATTATCGCGCTGCGTGTTTACATGCTAGATCAAGGCTAAGATTTTACCTTTATACTGATCCTGTCCCTTGTTCATCCTCGGACTCTGATGAGGACCTGATTGACAATGATTCAATGAACAACAGCCATGACGAACTAACTACTGTTAAAGATGACACTGATCTAAGTAACGAGGAACATCCCAGTGAAATGAAGCAGGATCTTGTAAAAAATCAAGAGAAGCAAGACAGCGATGATCCAGAAAATGGATACAGTGAAGAGGAAGTGCAACTAATCAGTACACAAGAACAGTGTGAGTCTGAAAATGAGGTAGATACATTGCCTGAATCCTTTATTACTCTTGATTCTGACAGTGATTTACACATTGTACCAGTTGAGCAGGATAATGTTTATGAAGCCACATTACAGATGCCACTCTCTCCAACATCTGTGCACCCTGCCATCAGTGATGAAGAAATCACAATCAGATTACACAGAGTGAATATTTTGGAGGAGATGATAGGTATTTCAAAGCCCCCGAAATACTTCATTGCACTTTGAAATTCAGTTTTATTGATGAGATGGGGACAGATGCTCAAGGTGTTTCCAGAGATGCATACTCTGCTTTCTGGTCAGAGATTTTTGAAGTTGCAGCTGAAGGAGAGGAAGTGAGAGTGCCATTGCTATCACCAAAGTGGAAGGATGAGGAGTGGAAAGCTATAGGGAGAATATTGGCAAAGTGGTTTAGAGATCACAGCTACTTGTATACTCGCCGAGCACCAGCCTTCACTGAGGCTCTCATTTTTGGGGAACACTCTGTGTCCTCTGATCAACTTTTTGGGTCTCTGTTATTGTACTTCAGTCAGTCAGAGAGGGATGTCATTTGATCAGCTTTAAAAAAAGAGCTCAGTGGAGATGAAAAGGATGAGTTGCTCGACCTAATGGATCGAATGGGAGTGAAAAACATTCCAACCCCTGGCAACCTTAAAAAGATTCTGTTACAAGTCGCCCACAAACAACTTATTCAGAAGCCAAATTATGCTCTGGATTACATGGCTGAGGGATCAGGCCACATTTTCATGGAATATTTTAAAAGTTCTTTGGAACTACAACAGATCTATACTGAAAAAAAGCCAACTACAATGTCCTGAAATTAATTGAGGCTTCTCCTACAACAGCAGTTGAAAGTCAGAGTCTGCAGATCTTCAGGCAGTACATCAGGGCTCAAGATGAGGCAGGTCTGCGACGACTGCTAAGATTTCTCACAGGCTCTGATGTTTTGTGTGTTTCAAAAATAAATGTTGTTTTCACAGCTTTGGAAGGACTAGCGAGGCGTCCTGTAGCTCATACATGTGGCCCTGTTCTTGAGTTGCCACATACTTACAACTCTTACACAGAGTTCCGTGCAGAAATGGAGTGCATCTTATCAAACAAAAGCTCCTTCATCTTGGACATTGCATAGATGGGAGTTACGCCCGTTTTCAGTGGAGGTGTTTTGGAAGAAGTACAGAAATAAATGTGCAGGATTTATGTTTGTTCCAAAAATGTTTAGATGTGTCCCTTAAACACATGCAAATTAAGAAGACTGCACTGAAAGTGAAAATGATCAGTACAAGCCAGTTGCTTTGTGACTGACTGTTTTGTATTTTTTTCTAACAGTAGAAATAAACAACTGATGTGTTATTGCCCCTGCTCTTTTATTACAGTTTAACAAATAACAAGCCAGGTGTGTTGATTGAGTTGTTTGATGCCCAATACCACTGTCTTTGGTGTTGTGAGTAGAAACGTTTGAGCTCCTAAAGTGATCATGACTAAAGAACTGCTATTAAACTGTAAATGGCCTGTATTTGTGTAGCGCCTTCTTAGGGTTCTACAACCCCCCAAGGCGCTTCACAACACAATCAGTCATCCACCCATTCACACATTCATTCACACGCTGGTGGGGATGAGCTACGTCGTAGCTACAGCTGCCCTGGGTTGCACTGACACAAATATCTATAACTCAGAAAAAAGGCCAAATTACAGTTTACCCACCTGCACCTGACCTAGGATGTTAGCTTATCACTGAAAGAACTGTTGTAGAAGGAAGCTAACCTAACATTTATGAACACAAACCTGATCTCTTTCAAGATGTAGCCATTATTGTGTTTATATTGTAGCTGCAACCAGGTTAAGCCATGTATTAACAGCACAGCAAAAAAATGTTTGTAGAACCAATGCCTTTGATTTAACATATAACATTATTCACGATGACATAAACCTAATCAGTAAGTGAAACATTTTTAAAGAAGGTGAGCATTCAGTGAGGAAGCTGGGAAGTGAAGCTGGAAGACATGACTGGCAGCCATCTGGAAACTCCCCAAGTGCAATCTCTCCTGCATAAAACAACAAAGAAGGCAATTTAATGTTCACTTCTGTGACGGTAAATATGAAAAATCTTAAAATGTGGAAATCTTTTCCACACGTTACTGCGCTGCTTGGTTATTAATTAATACACGCTTGAGGCTACTGTCCTCAATAGGATGTTTATTGCCTGATGATTGAGGGTTAGAAAGGTCAAATTAATTGGCATAGGGAGGATTACACAGCGTAAAACCCTTGTGGCTCTTTACTAAGTATTACATACGTGCTACACAGAGAAATCTTTCTGTTACTAAAAACTGTAGAGATGGTCAAACCTTAAACACACAAAATTAACATTACATGCACTCAGCAGTGCATACAATACCCACAGAACATGCACAAACAACGTTTTAAACATTTGTCCACAGCTACGTCAAACGTAGTTAGCATGATGCATTGTTAGCTTACTGCTAATTCCAGCTGCAACTCTTCGAAACTCAACTAAGCATGTAAACGCGCAGCGCGATAATTACATTCATGAGCAGACACAACAGTCATCAAACACATCAATACAGTAAACCAGTTTGAGGAGGGAAACGATACCTGAAAAAAGAGGTCAATATCGGACACAAACGCCAACGCATCTCTGCCACGCAGCGTCCGTTACTATGGCTACCAACGCTAGACGCCATCTGGTGGAAGCATCCAAGCACTACACTTACAGCATCTGAAAAGAACTCAGTGTGTAAATACGACACACTTAAACACTTTAACTCTTTTGGAGACATTATGAACCTAAATACTGTAAGAATGGGTTAAAACCATTGGTTAAAACGTAATACTGCTAAGAAATGTAGCCAAAATAATTTTAAAAAATACGAAGAAGTGCCGGGGATTCGAACCAGGGTTAGGATATGAAAAAGCAGTATCTAATACAACTACATTAACCACCGGACCAACAAGACCAACTTGAAATGCAGTAGGAGGATGTAAGTCATATCGACAACCAAACGCGTCTTGGAGAACGCGCGTGGGGATATACTGTCCACAAAATTTGCATATTTTACATGTGCTACTTTCTCCATAATGATAGAGGTACACTGGCAGCATGCCCTACAGAAATCAGGCTGTTCTCTGCGGACTGCCTGAGTTCTGACTCCTTTAATCAGATGTAAACAGCTTTTGAATCTCCGAAACCACCCCAGTGAATTAAAAAGCAGGCACATTTCTAAATGCGTAACTTCATTAATGGAATTTTAATATCTAATTTCTGGCATAAAAACATCTTAAAACGTCATTTGGAGCCAAGAGTTAATATAAAATGAACAACTTCTTAATTTCTGAACAGATCTCTACTGTAGCGCAGACTAGTGGACAGAAACGGTATTACAAAAACACATGTTTCCGCTTGCCTTCCAGGGCTGAGTGAGTAAAGAAAAAAAAACACAGAAAATTGGTAGGGGAAACAACACATTTTTCCGCATGCCTTCCAGGGCTGAGTGAGTAAAGAAAAAAAAAACTGAAAATTGGTAGGAGAGAAAAAAAACTTTCTTTGCCTCTTAGGGCTGGGCTGAGCGGAAAAAAAAAACCTCATTAAAATTGGTAGGAGAAAAAAAAACTTTCTTTGCCTGTCCGGGCTGAGGAAAAAAACAAACTGAAATATGCCACAAGAAAAAATATTTTTTTCCGTTTGCCACAAGAAAAATGCTACAAGAAAAAAAAAATTTCCGTTGCCTTTCAGGGCTTCCGAAGGCAACACTTATGTCAGCACTTACAAATGAAACTTTTTGCAGAGCAGACAGTAATTACAACCCCACTTCCAAAAAAGTTGGGACGCTTGGTGAAATGTCAATAAAAACAAAATACTATTTTTTCAAATCGTGCAAGCCATTTATTTGATAGAGAATAGTGCAACATTTCAACTGTGTAAACTGGGGAAGTTACTGCTTTGGGGGGGTGAACATACACTAATTTGATACCTGCAACATGCCTCAAAACAGTTGGGATAGGGTCAATAAAATGCTGTAAAAGCTGAACACTAGATTAACATGGACTATTGTCAAATATGGTTCTTGCATTATTTGAGAATTATAGTTTTTTTTTTTTAAGTTCACACAAAATCCCAACTTTCTTGGAATTGGAGTTGTACTACTAAACAATTACTAATTATACAAACAACAATTTAGAAATACCAAATTCACCTACATTTAGTCGTTATTTTGCCTCCTGCATGCCAAAGGGTGTAACGTAGCCAACTTTTCACAGCGTCGCTGAAGGCCTGTTGTGTCATTTTTCAGTCATACTGCCGACCAGCAGCTGAAAGACATAATGTAAAAGTTGTATGACATAATTTCATCAATAGAAACAGCATGTCAAGGGTTATGTTTCCTTTAAATTTTTTACACACAGACTGTTTGTCAAAAAGGTCACAAGTAGGGATGCTCCGATCACATTTTTACACATCCAACTTGTCCTTTAAAGAGCAAGCAACACCTAAATCAACTTTGCTGATAACCTGTATAGGTGAGTGTCTAATAGTTCTGTAGACATGTGTAGTCATTATTTTGGCCTTTTAGTGAATCTTCTAAAAATTCAGCCTAAAACCGTAATTATTTCTCCATCCTCAGGTTAAAACTCTGCTCTATGTTGATTTTGAACCAGCCACAGATGATGGCTAAGGTGTGACAGGTGACGTCTGTCCCATACTACTCCAGCCGAGTCTCGGCCGCACCTCCAGCTGGCTCGGCCACTCACCTGCTGATATGAAATGATACAACTTGAAAAAATGTTCTAACAGGAAATGTGGGTGAAGTAAGACTCCACCCATGGTGTGACTCATCCCTTTAAGTTTCAGTTTCACTTGTTCAGTACATTAATTAAAATATAATCTGTTTAAAAGTAGTATTGTTGCTCAAATTTCAAATTATTTACTTCCTCAATATGTGGCTGTGTTGAGCGATGTGTGTTCCAGTGATGCAGCAGGCACACTGCACCACAGCCGGCGGGCTAACTTTTCCTTCCTGTAACTACCATGAGCGGCTCAGGTGCTACAGAAGCCTGAGAAACCCGGGTGTTTTGCTGCACATCTGCAATTTTTCTTAGTTTATTAGCGTACCTTTCCAAGTTACCACTGTGAACTGGGACTATTAGTGGCAAACTGGGAGACTGGTGCTTTGCTTTGGTGATGCCTGAAGGGAAAAGTCAAAAGAGAAAGTAGTTTGTTTTGAAGGCTGTGTTTCATGCAGCTATGTCTTTTCTACTATGTTAAATACTCAGTTTGCACACATTACAAGTGGCTGTTGTTCAGCCTTTGCCATCCAATTTAAAATACCACCAAACAGACAATTTAGCTCTCCTGTGGAGACACGTTAGCTCTGCGTTAGCCTGCTAGCTAACAGCTACATGTTATGGCAGGGATTCCCAAAGTGTGTTGCGCGCACCCCTGGGGGTGCGCGAGCTGCCGCTAGGGGGTGCGCGAGGTAAAAAGCGTAATGGAGGTGAACGGTGATTACACAAAAAAAAAAAAAAAAAATTACACATAAAACAATGCCGCCAATTTGCCGCAAAGCCGATGCGCATCTGGGAGCCTTACCCCCAAATTCCACTATCTCCGCTCCGCTCCGCTCCGCTGCGGCACGAACTCCGCAGCAAAAACGGTTCCTTTGTAGTCAATCAGAGCTGTTCCACTACTGCGGCCGTGCGGCGCAGTGCGCCGCCCGCCGTTCCGCCATCCGGCAAAAATAGATTCGATCCTATTTTTGCCGGACGCCGGAGAACCTCCGCAGTCAATCTACAGAAATCACAACCGCCCCACTGGAAAATGAGCAAGCACAACTTCCGTTTTTTCACAATAAATCTATAAACAAAAGCGTTTTTTTGTTTCATATGCACAGGTATTTTTATCTAATGACTATTACATGTATACACATTCGTCTCAAAACATTTTTTACGTGTTTACACATTTGAAGACCGTGTTAAAAATATTTTAATCACAGAATGATTTGTTTGGATCTAACTTCCGCATTTATTGCTCGGACTGTATCGCGAGATCTCGAAACTCCCGCGCATGCCTGTTTGCGCACCTCAGGTCTCCGCACCGGGGCGGAGCCGTTGTAGAGCGGGTATAGTGTGAATTGAGTTCGGAAGCGAGCGGCGGCGGAGAGCGGGGGCGGATCGGAGCGGAGCGGAGCGGAGATAGTGGAATTTCGGGGTAAGGTCGTTTGAGCTCAGACTGTGGTAATGTTGCGCAATCATGTCCGTTTTATAAAAGATTGCGCGATGGTGGCATAAAGGAGGTACGGGGGCGGTCTCTGCGCTTCCGTGTATGGACATAACTTGCTTTTTATTGCGATCGAAACCGCGCTCGTTAAGTTTTTATTTTCAGGAGCAGGTGTGTGTCCTCCACCATCCCAGCTGTCACATGATCTGAGCTGCAGAAGCTCCATGCTCTGCATCTCTCCAGTTTATCATTTCAAACTTATGCCCGTGTTTACTTTCACTTTCATAGTTCCTGTCCGGAGCTCGGCATTAATCCATCACGATCATGACACCGGCACCGTGTGTCTTATAAAAAGGGCGTTATACCTGCTGATCACCTGTCTGTCGCTCCTACTGCAGCCGCAGAGACCCTGAGTGCAGCAGCGCGTCTGCCGCGGCCGCTTCCCCTCTCTGTGCAGACGTGCAGCGGCAAACATCAAACCCGTGTGCCGAAGTAAATTAACTTGTTTAAAAGTGATGGAAACTGCATCCTGCAATGAAAAATACCGCGTGGAGGAAGCTCGTTAAAACGCGTCATCACCGTGGATTTAATACGAGTTTTGAAGAACAAACTCCAGGCGGAGTGAGGTGAGTTTTATGGCTCACTGCAGAAATAAAAACACACGGAATCAACATCAAACGCAGCTAATCTCCACTTCCACCCAGTAGGAGCCGATGCGGCTAATAAATAAATAAATAAATAAATAAAATAATAAATATAATAATAATAATAATAAATCTCAACACGCAAAGTTGTGAGATTATTTATTGCTTTTCTGCACTATTTAGTCTGTTGAGAGTTTTAATTATTAAAATCTGTTATATGGTCACTGACAGCAGCTACATTTAAGTTTCACTTATAATCAGGCATCCTGGACATGATCCTGAGAGTTTTAGCTGAACACAGCTGCTGGACTTTTCTGGTTATCTTGAAGACATTTAGCCTCTCATCCTAGAGGCTCCTTCAGCTCCCAGACTTTGTAGGAGGCTGTGAGTTGTGGTCAGAAACAAACACTGATTGTCCTGCAAGTCTCTTTTCTTTTCTTTGGGGGGGGGTGCGTCAACACAGTCGGGACATAGAAGGGGGTGCGCGGCTAAATAAGTTTGGGAACCGCTGTGTTATGGTGTCTGAATCCCTGCCTGCTGTAAATTGTGTGACGTTACTGTGTTGGTTTTGTCCAAAAAACAAAGAATATTATTGTAGAGGAACTTGTTGAAATTAAAACTAAGCCATTGTTATTTCGTTTGAAAATCTCTATCACACAATGAATTTAAAAAGGCATATTTGTTGTTTTTTTTATTTTCATGTGATCGGACTCGATTTCTGATCACATGATCAGATCGGAGCATCTCAAGTCAAAAGCAATTTTCTAATCATACAGGTGGAATTAGTGTCTCCCACTAAAGCCAAGTGGACAATTTAGTGAGATGAGAGGAAAAATGGCTTTAAATTCATGCCAGTTTGTATGTTCACATAACCAAATAGGGACACCACAGTGCTTTCATATACAGAATGGCTTTTTTCTGCAGCAGTTTGTCAACTTACCATCTTTTGACAGACTGGCTTATTTTCCAGCAAGGATTCGGCCTCATTGGTTGGATGGGGAACATCAGTTGGGTCGTGGCTAGCATAGTCCTTTACCACCAGCTGGAGTACTTTTAGCATCTGCCATTTCACACGTCTCTTGAAGCATCCTTTACAACCACCAGTACTTGGCCAAGCATCTCGATCACCTTTGGAGAATGTAAACAAATTGTCGTGAGACAAAAATATGCAAAATACTTCCATAGTGAAGTGTTTAGTAGTAAGTCTGACAGTGCATGACAACCTAGCATAACATACGTTTCTAATAGACCTACCTTTCAAAATTTGTCTTTTGCCACCATGCATGGTCATCTACAAAAACAATGTATGTTAATGTTTACTAATGTTGCTAACACAAACAGAAAGTGCCAACCGACCTGAAAATATATTTGCTAACAGTCATTCTTGAGCAGTACTTTTAATCAGAAATTAAAGCTCTTCCCTCACACACACACACACACACCTACTTATTTGACATCTGGCATAAAAAATATATAAATAACTAAATATATTTTACATCTTATTAGTAACTTGTAGTTATTGACCTAGAGGACAGTACTCCATACCATTTTCTGCAGGTTGTGGGCAGGGTTCGAAATTAACACCCGCCAACCCGCCAAATGCAGGTTAAAAATCGTCTTGGCGGGTACTGATAAAATATTAGCAGCCAGTGTGGCCGGTGATGCGTGAGGCAATCATGTAATTCATGTCAGAGACGCTCTGGGTCGTTTGCCCCCTCCCCTCCTCTTACATTGAACACGACACTACCGTAATCCGTGCGTTATTTGTGACGTGTTAGATGCCTATTGGCTGCAGCACGCAGGCACGCTTCGGTCTGCGGTGCAATTTGGTCCAATCAACGACGAGAGCGCGCGACACCAGAAACGCCTGAAAACACAAACAAGAAATACCCGGAAAAACCTGATGGAGAGCGAAGGTAAAGAAAGAGCTGGATAGCGAAGTTGGATAAAATGCTGCGGTGGTTAGGAGGACAGACGTCTGGAGGAGGTGAGAAGAGGAAGGAAGCAGAAGATGAGAGTGTTGACGGAGCGTGCAAAACAAAGAGAAGAAACTTTAACATTAAATGGCAGACAGGCCGTGAATGGCTTGTTTGACAATGAAAATGCAGTAATGTTTTTTAAAATTTGCCGACTGTACACGAAAGAAAAAAACAAAACTAATAGTTTTGTGGTGGGGACTAATCATTTTAAAGTCGAGGCTGTAAAGGACCACGAGAAAGCTCGAAGTCACCAGGAAAGCCTCCAAATGAAAATTGCTAAGGCAGTTCCAGTTGAAGAGAGTGTTGCTGGGCGAAGCCTCACTTCACTCAAAAATTTGGAGCTGGAAAAGATGCAGCTTCTTTTTAGAAATGCCCATGCTATCGCAAAAAATGGAAGGCCTTTCACCGACTTCACATGGATGTGTGAGTAATTAAATCAATCATTCTATTTACATGTTTCAGAATCAGTGCATTTAAACTGATACAGAGTGATGTGATGTACATGCTTTTACTGACAGATTAAATGTTATGTTTGATTTCAAAAAGAAAAAAATATTCAGATTCAGAAAAAGAAATGAGTTCAGAGAGCTCTGAGGATGAGGATGTTTGATTCAGAGGGAAGAGATAGAGTGAAAAAAATAAATCAAAAGTTGCACTTTCTGTGCGTTTTTCATGACAGCAGTGTTAATAAAATGACCAGGTCTTCATTCAGTGGCATTCATAATCTCTTTTTTTACCGCAGAAAAAATTGGCTAGTGAAAATTCTGACTGGCTAGTAACTTCAGGAAGTTACTTGCCACTTTGGCTGGTGATCAAAAAAGTTAATTTCGAAACCCTGGTTGTGGGCCACAAAAGGGTGTTGCCTGGAACTATATGGTAATGATGTACCTGCAAAAACAAAGAAATTAATTTATATTTTTGGAAACACCAACATCCTTTCTGAAACACATAGGAAAAGTACAAGTCATTGAAATTATTATATTTCTATTGTTATTTGGTTTTCCCATAGGCACATGTATATAAGGTTAAAAAAGATAATAAAATAAATAAATAAGTCTGTTGGTACAGGGTGGTTAATATAGAGTTTGTTGTAGTATAGAATGAGAATGCAAAGGAACAGAAAAAGATAACAAAATAGATGTACATCTAGTCACACACACGTCCCAGCGTCCCCCTATGGACAAAACTCATTCATATGTCTGTTTTCTTCCCTGTCCTATGTGTAAATGGCATTGTAAAATATATGCTACATAAAACAGCCAGCAGCTGTTCCATTTTCATTTAAAATTTCATCAAATGTATTTATTTTTAGTTTTTTCCTTTACCACCTTGTCTCTGTCTTGCTACACACACACACATGAGGAGTACTTTCACTACATCTTGGCACCAAGCACACGTTGATTGTTCCTGGTAGCTAATATGCTATTAACCAATGTGGTTGGTATTAATGTTAATAAAACATGACACGTGAGGTAACTTTGTAAAATTAATTCAAACAAAGCAGTGGCACTTACTCCACATAATGTGAACGAGTCTGCATTCAAGTTATATCAAAATGTTCACAGAAAAATGAACATGTTTTAGCTAGCGCTAGACACTAACTAGCACTAAGCTTCTGATATAGATACAGAGAAGTCACACAGATAGATCTACAATTTTACAGCTACCATTTAACAATCTAGTGCACAATCAACTGCAGATATTTTATTTTTTTACCATAATTCAGTTCAAACTTACCACAACAAAGAGGAAAGCCAGCCAGGTCAGGCTAGAAAAAGAAGGAGTCAAAATGGCGCTGGGTAACTGTGGTTCTGGAACGTACCATTCTACAGCCCACACGGGTGAAGTGTTTTTCTCTTACTTTTTTCTTACATGATTATGTACATCATTCTTCATGCTTATGACGCAAATAACATCTTTTTCACATGAAATGCTTACAATGGATAAAAATATCACAATTAGTTGTCCACAGCTCTATTTGTTTTAAATATAGCAAACCCCCTCCCATATAATGGTCTCACCCTGAGCGGTTCCCGCTCTCCTCCTATGCACCTGCATGTGTGTCAACCAATACTCAACATTGATATGTTTGTTGTTCAACCATTTAAATCAAACCATAATACAACGTTGAATCAATTCCTTTTCCCAACTATTTTTCAACCAATCTAAACTAACTAATCAACTAATTTGACCAAAATTCAACATTGAAATAACATTTTTTGCTATCTGGGGTGAGCAGGTCAGTATTTCTGCGTTAGCTTTATAGCAGACAACAATGTTTTATCAGTCAGATGTAGCTTCTGAAACCTCTGCTAGTCGGTCAGATTGTGTTTCCGTGGATTACGACAAGGAGAACGGATATTGGACAGCCGGGAGAGCTCAACCGGAGTTTGACTCCTAACGCAGCAAGCTGGATAACCGAAGGTGCACACATGTTTGATACTGTTTAACTCAGAAGACTCGTGAGCTGGACACCGCTGGCGAAACTATTCTGGAGGAGGAGGAGGATGAACGTCTTCAGAACTAAAATCGGTACAGTTTATTTACTTTTATTGAATATTTAATTCCTGTGTTCGAAGCTGCAACCGGGACCTCTCAGCTGATATAGCTTCATCATTCTGTCTCAATATAATTCAATAATCTACAGAAAAATAAAACAATGTGTTGCCAGTTTTACTGCTGTGTGTATATATTAATATAACTCTGGAAAAAAATTAATTGATAGCTTACCAGAATAACTTTTCCTGACGCTGCGGCCCCTCGTTAACTCGCAGCTGCCGCTAGTTAACTTAGCTCGTTGTTGTTTTGGCTGTAATCCAGGATGGCACGAAGGTTCTACTGGTCACAGGATGATCTGTTGTTAAAATACGTGGATCATCTTTTAAGATCCAACCTCTGTGTGTCGTAGCTTTCCCAAATTACCTATTTTTTCCTTACCGGAGCTAACACCGTTAGCCGTGCGACTACCGTCATGCTAACGAGACTTAAGGAGTCCAAAAGGACCGGTAGCGATTCCAGAGGGATTTATAGTTGGAATGTGTAGATTATTATTTTAGATCAAACCTCTGAGTGAGCAGTCCTGAACAGCCCCTGCAGTCTGTGCATCAGCTGTGCTGTAATGGTCACGCAGGTCTGACTGAAGCTAGCGTTGTGCTTACAGCTCGCTAAGATTCTCCTCACAAACAGTAAATTACTTTAATGTTGCTACGTTAGTTAGAAAAATGCGTGTAGGACTCTGACATATGGCTCAGACTTTTTGCTGCAGCTGTAAACGTGATTATCCGTAAGCATTGAGAGCACAAAGTAGAGCAAAACACAACTAATCTCCTAGTAAGCAGCAGGAGCAGTGCCTTCTTACACGTATTTTAGTGATGTGTGCAGAACCAGCGCTTTTCAGTGTTTAGAGGAGAGAATTTTGATTTTCTATAATGATTTATGACAAAACTGCTTAACAAAATGAAAAACTGAACCCAGTTTATTTTTTTATAGATGCTAAAGTGTAGTTAAACTGATATTTTACAATTTTCATGCTGAGTCTGGCCAATGCCTTTAAAATCTGTAATGAAGACAAAAATAAAAAATTTTAAAGCCCGTATGAGCTCTGGGATGATGGTAAACGTTGGTCTGATTTGCTGGAGTTTTCTCCACAAATCCGCTGGGGAGACATTTATTCCTATTTAATAGAAAGCCCTGGACCCTCCGCTCATGAAAAATTAAAGGCTTTCAAACGTCTGGAGGTCTACAATTATTGTGTTTCAAGGAATGTTTGACCAATCTATTCTGCAAAACAGGAAGCTGTGGTCATGCTGAAAGCAGGAGTCAGGACAGGTGAGTCACAGCGTGATTCACATCATCTGTGGGTGATTGTCAAAGAAAATGGAAATCCTCATGGTGACTGCAAAGCCGAGTAAGTCTTCATTAATCAGTTTGCTTATTTATTTATTATTATAATAATTGTGGGTTGAGACACCTGAATCAGAAGGTTTAACAACATGACTCTGTGGATTTAAAACTACACAAAGATGAATATTTTTATAAACATCTTCTCTTAACAAATACTTAGTCACAAGGACTTACCATGAACAAATGAGCCTCACAAAATGTCTGTTGCTGTAGGAATCCAGGCTTTCTTCGGACAGTCTGGGTCGCCCGCAATCATCTCTTTCATATTTTGCGATCCTTTACGGAAAAAATTCCAATAAAGCATTTTATCAAGCCGACCACAGACTTAACAATCAACCACACAGCAAGAATCATCCATCTGCTATCTCCTCCTATTGACAATACATCACCACACAATTACATTCATGATGAGTCTCCTGTTGGCTGGTGGATCATGGTCATGTTCTAGAAACCAGTTAGAGACGATCTAAGCTTTGTGACATGGTGCTTTATCCATCAGAAGATGGGTCCATGTGGTTGAATGGGATGGACATGATCAGCAACAATACTCAGGTAGGCTGTGGTGTACTCAGGCTCAGATGGTACTGAGGTGTCCATAGTGGGACAAGAAGACACCCCCCAAGGGTCAACTCTAAAATATGTGGCCTTCAGCCCGTGGACTGATGCAAACTCATTTTTAACAGAAAATAATATTTATTATAAAGATGTAGATTCCTATTATTTCAGCTCCAGAATTAAAGATGGTTCATGTTTTTACTGAAATTGTTTTACTTTTTATTTAATAGCTGTTCCCTACTTTATTGATGCAACTTTCTGACAAACTGTGTAACTGTTCTCCAAAAACACCTGAAGGTTTTCAACATATTTCAGGCAAATAATTAGATTTGAGGTACACATGTTGTAGTACTACACAGCAAGTTGTTCTTATGACAACTCCAATTAATATATTCAGCAATTAAAGTTAGAAAAGATAAGGTATTTGGGGGACATTGAAGTCATAAATAACCAATACATTTACATTTACATATTTTTATGCTTGATATTTGCACAATAAACTGGACAAGCACTAAAGCATGTTGAGAGAGAGATGGCAGGCTGCGGTAAGAGAGGAGAATTGAGTAGCAGAAACTTTTTTGAAGAAAGACTTTGGAACTGATACGTTGGGACCGGATCGGGAGTTCTAGTATGAAGAAAAGATGAATGAGCAACTTGGGGTAAGCGAGGGAGTCAGGGACAATGCACCTGAATGCAGGAAATGACATCTACACCATACTTTTTTTTTTTCTGTGGGACCCCCACATTTTTTATGCTTCTGACGCCCCTGGTTGGAACACACCCTGTGGTCCCCCTTTGTCCTCCAATCCCACATAATTGACCCTGATTTTCATGCAATATTGCAGAGCCGCATCAGCCAACACACCCCCACAACATCAAGAGCTTTAAAGAACTCCAGTCTAATCTCATTCACTCCCAGTGCCCTGCCACCAAGGACTTTTTTACCGTAACTCCTGAGACTGGAGAGTCCGACCTGAAACACTCAGCGGCAGGAGCGGACTGGGCTGCAATGAACCTATTTTGGGGGGGTGGGGGCTAACTGCTGACTCGAAGCACAACCACCAGCCCTAGAGGGCACCCGCTGTTCTGGGATTCTCCACAACTCACAGACTGCCAGTCCGCCTCTGACCAGTGGGATTGAGAAGGTCTTCGAAGTACTCTGCCCACTGACCCACAACATCCTTAGTCGAGGTCACCAGCACACCGTCTCTACTATAAACAGTGTTGGTAGTGCACTATTTCCCCCTCCTGAGATGCCGGATGGTGGACCAGAATTGCCTTGAATTTGTATGGCAGTCCGCCATGGCCTCACCAAGCTCCTCCCACGCATGGATTTTTGCCTCAGCAACCACCTGAGCTGATTCCCACTTAGATTGGCAGAACTAGGGGTTAAAAAGACCCGATGGGACTCCTTCAGGTTGACCGCATCCATCCCCGCCAGTGCCCAACAGCAGGTTCAAAGGTTGCCGCCATGAGAGGCACGACCACCCTGCAACCACAGCTTCGGTCAGCTGCCTCGAAAAGGAAGGTTGCAGAACACGGCCCACTCGGACTCAATGCCCCCGCCTTCCCCGGGACATGTTCGATGTTCTGTCAGAGGTGGGAACTAAAGGTCCTTCTGACAGGAGACAGATTTTGTAAGATGTTTTCACAATAAACAGGAGAAAATTTTGAAAATGAATTTCTGAAGCCAAGAACACCAGGGTTGGCAGCGTGAAATAAGGGAGAATGTATCAATGAATTATTCTTCAGTTTTACAATTACAGTTGGACATTAATGACCTAACATCTGATCACAGAGCTATTAGGATACAAACAAAGGGAACAGATATCCTCTGTCATTAAATCATAACATCCCATTGTTTATTGAAGACGTGGACCCTGAGAGGAACTCAGAGGTGAAGGGCTTCACAAAGTGCCATCACACAACATAAACAGACCAAGTTCAGGGTTCATGCATTAGGATAAGAAAAGGTAAGCACACAAAATAGGAAAAAAAGGAAATTTCAAGTAATATAAACATTTTTTGTAAAAACATGCAGCCATCACAGCTATTTAAAAAACAGAATCATGCAAAACACTTTAAAAAGCCCCTCTGGAAGAGAAATGCTTAAGTTTAGAGTTAACAGAACATTAAAGCAAATGAAGATCATTTCAGAATAAAAGACCAACTATAATTTGTAAAATAAACCATCCAGGGCAACTATTTCAGCTCAGTGACACATTAGACATTTCAAGCAAACACCTGTACACATGGATCTGTAGTGTTTCACTCTGACACTGTACATGTTTGCCAAGATCTTTTTTCTTCTTCACAAGAAACCAGTAGCAGGACCTGTAGGACGTAGCTGTCTTTAAGCTTATTCATTAACAAGTTAAAAAGTGCATCTCCATGTTTCCCTTTTGACGAAACTCAATCTCAATGTCATGAAATATTCTACGCATTCTTTGAGCTCATCTTTGTCCATTTCAGATTAAAAAGATCCGTCAAACTGTTGTTTCCCAGGAGTCTTTGGATTCATTTGGGTCAGGACTTTCCTCTGGTGTTTTGGATGACTCAGAAGGTGACTTTTTATCCTTTGATTGTGATTTGGAGTCAGCAATGGAGGAGCTGGAGTTACTGGGAGTACTGGGATATGTCTCCTTTCCCTGGTTGGAAGGCAGCTGCAGGAATGAAGGAATCTCCAGCTGCTCTTTGGTCAGAAGTCCTCGTTGGTCATCGACCCTGCATCCCTGAGCCCTCGTCAGCATGTCCAGAAAACCTGCTGAAGATGAAAATGATGTGTTTAAAACCCAAACACATGGATAAAACCCGTACTGGTGTATGTAATCACAACCTAAACGCATCTACCTACAACTGTTACAATAACAGAAAACATCCTTAAATCTGGACTTCAACATCTGTGAGTCTGTTTGCTTCATAGAAATGCTCCTGTAAGAACATTTGTTACCTTAACCTTGTTAAAATCCTCAGCATCGTCATGACAACGTCTTGATGTTGATGATAAAAACTAAATATACCTCGAACCCTACCTCAACAAGTGGTGAAATATCTTCCAGATTCTGTGGGTAGGTGTCCAGTTGTCTGTTATAATGCTCAACCACTCTAGTTACTACTAAGGTTCCCTAACGTCCATGTCGCGGTTCTTACTGGGTTTTTGCTGTGTCCTGGTTATGTCCGTGTGCACGGATGACCGAGTCTCCAGAGCTGCATTCATGGCTCCAGTCTACAACCAAAAGAGATTACAGTGTTTGTTAAACCTTTAGATTCAGAAGCCGGTTTAGTCAATTCCTGCAGGAAAAGGGATCCACTTTATTATAATGACCGTTTGGGGTTTTTCCAGCACACACCAGTAAGTATCTGTATCAAATTTGGTCATGAATGATTTCTGATGCAAGACACACACAGAGATCTTGTGAAATCCAAACCTTGGAGGGTTTCAAGAGGCACTAGTCAGTTTTGGCTTGTTTATAGCACCCCCTAATGTTTGTTGGTGAAAGTAAAACTTATCTCTCCTCGCTATGCGTTAGTCTTTTTAACCATAGACATGAATACGTAGACACCCCATTGGGCGCTGGAGAGCGTAGCAGCGTCGCCTCCATATTAGATGGGTCTCCTCACTCCCCAAAGTCAATGCAGAGTGAGCAACTATTGACCATTTGCACCTACGTCACCTAATTACGTGGGTCAGCCACATTGATTGGCAAAAGCATGTAAACAGTCAGCGACACAAGCACTAAACAAAGGAGAAAGTAGCGCCTGATATAGTTTTTTGTTGTTGTCGTTTTTTGCGATGTTTAACCTGGCTTCAACTAGTTCAAGCTCAGTTCACTTGTGCGAAGATTTAGCGCAACTAGGTGGGGCTCATAGAGAGCAGTATTTACTAAAGTTACGTGTTAGCTAGCTTACGAACGTTAGCTTACGTTCTCCCTGCTGCTGTTCACTGATGTAAACAAGTTGCCGAGTTTGCCAGAATTCACCCCGCTGGATTTATAACATTATGTGATAAACAGCGTTTCACTTTACACTCGAGCTGATTAAGAAAAAAACTAAAAAAAAGTCCAGATCCGTACCAGTTTTTGTCGCTGGTGGGGTCACCGGGTTCAGATGCTACTCTCATACGGGATGAGACAAGATATCTCATAACGTTTACGCTCATCATACTAAATAAATACCGCAATTTTAACACCTAATCCTACATTGAAACAATATTATTGTAAATAATTATCTCGCATTTCACTACAGCGGACGGTACCGCACGTTCTACACAGTGAAATATCCATCCATCCATTAGGATGATCAATAACACATCACATTTATTCCAGTCCCTGTCTTCCCCAAGAAATATATAAACGCTAATCTTACCTGGTAAAACATGTTCGCTGCAAATCCAGAAATACTTTGAGGACTGCTAGTCCATTTTATTGATCGCTGCGGTTCCTCTCCGTCCTCAGTCTCCATCACAGTTATTTTTAAAAAAACGAGTTTACATCCTTATCTGTTAGTGGAGCCAACCACGCAGCCAACTATTATCATTTTACTGTAAAATCAACTCAATAAAAGCAACAAAAGGCTAGAAACTGGCTTGTTCTGACTAGTTTCACCGCAGTTTCAACGTGTGTAAACGGTCTTTTTGCCAACCATCATGGCAAAGGGGGCGGTCCCATGAGCATCGTGACAACACGTGCAAATGGTAAATGCCCGTTTCTGTGCAGCCTACGGTTGCAACAACCAGTGTACTATTGAAAACAGATCACGTGGGATTACTATTGACTTTTCTAGCCTACATGATGGGATTTTATATTTGAATTGATTTTGAGTAATTATATTTATATTTAATTTTCATGCCATACCATGTGTCTGATTTTGTGAAAAAGCTTGATCAAATGTGTTTTTTAGTTGTGTAAGCACCTTCCTCAGTAGAAATAAATGAACTGTGGGTGAATGGAGACCCAACTAAGATGGCAGCTGGCCACTACAGCAGCTCCCATAGGCAGTGCCAGTCCACGGGGTGTCTACATATATGTCTGTGTTTTTAACACCTTAATCTAACTGCTGAAATGTCTCCTCAGCCTTCATTGGTGTCTACATAATATAAACTTGACTAACCTCATGCACTGGCTTCTCTGCACCTTGATATTTTCTTCTTTTTGACACTGATCTGTTCTTCTTGTTTAATATTTGTTTTTAAGATTTTTGTTATCTTTCGATTTTCTTCAGTGAGTTGTGATTAATCATTTTTCTATTGCTATAAAATAAGCACTAAACAGAAATCTCACAGCTGCTTAGGCTAATAAAAATGTATGATTGAAATAATAAATAAAACAATGAAGGCTGTGAGAAGTTTGCTGAATGTTTTAATTAAGCTTTCTTTTTACTTTGAGGCATCAATCTTCATTAAGGAATGACTCAACAGAAAAAGAGAGGCAAAATGTTCTCGAATGGAAGAAATCTCTTAAAATTAGAATATAAATGATTTTAGCTGCTGCAGTTTAGTGGTGCATCTACACCTGCGCTATATAGAAGATGTTATGAGAAAATCCAACACCATAAAACTTCTTATTTACATCAAAGCATCTGAATCACAAACCAAGACTTTCAGCTTTTACAAAAACCTCTGATTTAGATTAAAATCAATCTGTTTTCAGATGTTTGTAAATGTAAACGTGGATCGATTTCCTCACCTGTGTGGAACTCCCTCTGGGAATGATGGTCTGGTCTTTACCTAGAGCCACATAAAGGTCAGAATCAGTCTCTAACGGCGCTTAAATCATCGTTGCCTTTCCTAAACCCAATAACAGGAGCCGAGGCTCAGAGCTCAGATTTAAAGTGAAGTTGATTCTGGTTTCTTAGCGGTCGAGAAATGAGGTGAGTGAACTGAAAATGACACAGCCTTAAACAAACCTAATTGAATCAGACGTTTTGAACCCACAGTAAGGAATAAATAGATGGAGAGGGAAAAACCTGCACACAAAAGAAATCAGAGGGAATAAAGAGGAGATTTAAAGAAAGCAGAGAGGTTAAGTGGATACAGAAAGACTCTTCACTGGTTACAAAGAGCAAACGCTTTCTGGAAGCCATTAGGAAACAATTAGATGGAGAAAAAAGAAAATGCAGCTTCAGAGAGAACACAGGAAAACCTGAGAACCACACACAGCTGATGGGAGCAGGAGATCGCCTTCATCCCGTTTAATTTAATCTCTCATTAGCTACGTGGCCTTGCTTTCAACCTCTGATTGATTGTGCTTTACAGGGAGCTTCAGCGTGCCACAACTAAAACATAAATACTTTTCTGCCTGGTTCACATTAAATAACACATCTTCAGAAAGATCCAGTGTCTTAACCTTTGGCTCTGTCCAGTCGGATGGTCTTATTGGCCAGTCGGTAAACGGAGCTGCTCAGGCTCAGAGGCTCGTCACTTCCAACCTGAAACAAACATAAGTGGGTGGATAGAGGACCAGTCTGACATGACTCAGTAAAAAAGTCTGTTACAGTTTTCTGTGGTGACTTCACCTAATGTTCAGACGTTTACACAGATGAGTCTTTGATCTTTTACTGATACAAAGTGTGCAACGTTATTCTTTAAAGACACACTCCGCAACTTTTACACCTTAAAATAATGTTTTTGTAAAGTTTTGGCAGCATACTATCATCTATTATGTTCATTTTTGAAGCTGCGATAGTGTTATGGGGTCCCACGTCTGTTTACCGCACTATACAGTTTTTGACCGTTGGTCCACCACCGGAACTGAGTGCGTGTTGCTTTACGGCAATATATGGCAAGCCCTTTGGCTATAGTGCGGTAAATAGACGTGGGACCCCATAACACTATCGCAGCTCCAAAAATTAACATAGTAGATGATAGTATGCTGCCATCTTGACTCACGACGGGGAAGGTTGTTGTTGGTTTAGCATCCAGGAAACAGCAGAGAACATCTCGGCTAGTAGAAGCTAACCGTTAGCATTAGCAACTCCACCACACAGCAGAACTCCTCCAGGCTTGTGTTATTTGTGGAGATAAAACATCAACGTTGCAGAGCAAACAGAGTCAGTGGTAGAGTCGTGTTGCTGTTAGCCAATCAGAGGAGAGATGACCACATATCAGGAAATAGGACTCCAAATCCTGTCGTCTGAAGCTATTTTCTCCTCCAGCTGACTTGTACTCCCTCAAACAGTTACACCTGGATTGGGGGGTTAAACCACCAAATAGTTCCCGAGTGCAGCCACAGCTGCAGCTCACCGCTCCCCCAGGGGATGGGTCAAATGTGGGAGAACAAATTTCACACACACTAGTGTGTGTGACAACTAGTGGGACTTTAACTTAAACCCCCAGTAAGTTGTGGCGGATGGCTGCTCAGACTGATCCAGGTTCTGTTGGAAGTTTCTCCCTGTTAAAGGGGAGTTTTCTTCTCCACTGTCACTACATGCTTGCTTAGTATGGGGATTGTTGTAAAGCAATGATCCCCAACTTCCCGATCCTGAGGGCCGGTATCTAGCATGTTTTAGTTGTTTTCCTAATCCAAGGGTAGGCATCTCCGGTCCTAGAGAGGCGCTATCCAGCATGTTTTAGAGGTTTCCCTGCTTCAACAAACCTGATTTTAATCAGCAGGTGATTAACAGGCTTCTGCAGAGCCTGATGAGCTGCTGAACAGATTCAACTGTTGAAGAAGGGAAACAACTAAAACATGCTGGATAGTGGCTCTCTAGGACGGGGGTTGCCTACCCCTGCCCTAATCCAACACACTTGATTCACATGTGCAGCAGCTCATCAGGCTCTGTTGAAGTAGAGAAACCAGTAAAACATGCTGGATACCAGCCCTCGGGGAAGGGAGTTGGGGGTCACAGTAAAGTCTCTGACACAAGTCAGTGTCTCAATGCAAGCTGGTTTTTTTACTTTTAACTAACTGGAATAATGAACTGAACTCAATGCACTGATAATGAGGTTCAATTGGAAAGTTTACTTTGTAAACGGCTTTGAGATGACTCTTGTTGTGAATTGATGTTGATATATGAATAAACTGAATTCTAACGGCTTAAAAGTGACAATTCAGAAAATTGTTAAATAATTATCTTAAGGTGTCATTAATCCATTAAACTCTGACACACACAAATAATTTATTAAGGCCGATTTTGTGTCAATCTCTATTGCCATTGGGATTATTTGGTGAATTAATGAGGTGACAGAGATTACCAACGTCACAGATTAAAAGAATCTAGTATAAATGTGTGTCTGCAACATCACCAGGTACCAGCTGTGTGTTTTTTACCCTACAGGACAACTGCTCCCACACTTCACAAGTTTCTGATTTCATTCATGAGATTTTATTCAAATCATTCACAAGTTTCAGGAAATGAATTCAAGTCCATTGAGAATATAATCAAACTCGCATAATTAGCTTGTAAACATTATAAAAATAATTAATAACCACATGAGAACAGGCGCCACATAATGGTCCCTTGCACAGGTAACACACTCACCATGGTAACCGAGACCTCCTGAGGTTTGAGGTGATGTTTCTCTATCACCACTTGGAGGGCGTCCTGCAGAGTCTTATTGGACTTTGCCACAATAGCCTTGGTCCTACCGGAGAAGGTGTTCTCCAGCCTGTGACACAGTCACATCTCATCAATAACCCCCACACCCCAATCAGTCAGCCCGGAAGACAAAGACTTCCCTTTTTCATCTAATCTGGCAACTTTTGGGCAACATATGCAGCACAGGACAGCCAACTGACAAACTCATGAAAACACCAGGACTTCCCTCAGACATGGTGAGATTTGACACGCCGTAGCAGGCATGTGGGCGTAAAAGCCTGCTGTGGTAACAAACATGAGAAAAGAAGGAAGTGACTCACGCAAACGTCACCCTGAGCTCGAGAGAGACCTGTTGGTCTCTCAGCACGGAGCAGTCCTGGTCCAGCGACAGGGGCTGCTGCAGGAAGGACAAACGCATCAGACAGGAAGCAGTGAGACTTTTATAGACACAAACATCAGTTATTTATCTGGAAAAAGTTAGAAATGGTGAGGTGGATGAATCATCTCTCACACAAACACAGTTAGCGTGTGGGATTGTGGGTATTTTTCTGTTTAAGGTGTAGCTGGTGCAGACAGCTCACCTTGTCCATGCCCTGAAGGTAAATGATGACATCTTTCAGTGGGAAGCCTCTTTTCTCACACAGGCTAGCCAGCATGTCTTTGATTGATTGGCCCTTGCGTGTGGGGGCCAGAGAGGCGCTCCCGTCTGGCAGGTAGACGCAGCAGTAGCCCCCCTCCACCCCAATCCGACTCCCCAACACACCCACATGTTCAGGCACACGGGGACTCGACCGGCCATTCTACAGACAGAGAGAGAAAAGGAGATTAAAACAAAATGCTGTTATTAAATAAGTACCACGTGCTTCCAGTAGAACACAAGCTATGGTGAATTCCTCCTGAAGTCAGTCAGCTCCAGTCATGTTTGTCACAGATGTACTGACCTCAATCTGCCTGTGGAGGGAGCCAAGCTCCACACTGCTGGTCGGTTTAACTGCTAAGTGGGACTCTCTAGATGACCCTGAGCCTTCTACTTTTGATGCATCTTCAGTAACAAATATGAAACAAAAGAATCAAGAGAAAACCTAAACATTTATTTTTAAATATCTGAAATGTGACAGCCTCTACCTCCCCATGATTCCCTTTTCTGTCTCTGTTTGTCCCAGGAAATCTTCCCACCCAGCACGCTGTTGGAGTCTGACTTCCTGCTCTGGTTCAAATTAAACGTTACGACAAAACACGAACACACATCTTAGGTTTCTCCTGTCCATCGGGTCAGATACCTTGACACTCGTGTTGTTTCTGGTGACCACATCCTCCCTGGACCCCGTCTGTACAGGCTCCGAGGAGAGCGGCGGTAGATGTTTGCCCTCTACACTTGCCAAGGTGCAGCGTTGGTAGAGAGGAGAGCGCACAAAGCGCCTGTAGCTGTCCATCTTCATCAGCTTAAAGATCTGACACAGAGACGGGCATCAGTGGAGCACAAAGTCAAATTATACGTCACTGGGAGTGAGAAGTCAATGCAGACCTGGGTCTGAGCTTTGTTAAACATGTCTGGAGTGGGCTGCTTCAGGTCCTTCTCCTCAGTCTTGGCTGTGTCGTCAATGTTCACAGAGTAAGGAGCGCTCTCAGACAGGTAGGTGGTGTAGATGGAGCGAGCTGCTGCTTTCAGCTGGGATCAATCATTAAAGTCAGACTAGATCAAACTCAAACTTACACGTTATTGTTTAAAAGACACGAAATAATCTAAAAACAACATGCAAACTGACATTTAGCATATAATAGCCATCTATTTATAAAGCCTCTCATATAGTTTGGGGACTTTATGTCCGCCCCTGTGAGCATGCTCAGTAGCAGGAACTGAAATCCACAGATGAAGGTTACAGGATGAGTTCCCAGGCAGACGAGTTTCCCCAGAAACTGTTAATCATGTTTTCTGTAATGTCTGGTGGCAGAAGAATTAATGAAGCCAAGCGTATGTTGCTCTGGGGCGTAAGCTGCTTTTACGCTGTCGTTTCTGAGTGAGAAATCTGAAGCAACAGCAGCTACCAAATAGTAAAAGGTTGTACCTCATCCAGAGAGGTGGCAGGGATCGTCCTGAACTTTTCACACGCTTTCCAGAATAAAATGTTCTCTGCGCTCACTTCTGACTTCAAGAAGGCCTGTAGACACAAATAACACACGCGGCTCTGTTAGAGAGAGTGAATCGTTTCACTGAAACTTCAGACTCCATGCTGCAGCGAGCGCCTCTCACCGTGAAGTAAGCAACCCCACTGGGGTCTTCCAGCAGCTTCTCGAATGAGACGGCCCAGCTCAGCACGCTGTTGGCGGAGCTGCCGTCCCCACCCGGGGTCCCTGGAAGGCTGGTGCTGCTGCCTCCGCAGCCCCGTGCAGTCATGTTCAGCTCTAGCACACAATCACAGAGACACCCATTTATCAGAACTGACACAGAGCAGGAATGAAACTGAAGATCATTTCATGCACAGGCATGTTCAAGTGAGAGATGTGAAAAAAAGATTAGCGGTGAGAATGTTGGCTGTTCGTGTTTACCTCCATCTGATACAGCCTGGCTCTGTGAACAGAGAGAGAAATGAGTCAGTGGGGTTTGGATAGCTAATATCTAATGTAGGTTTTGATTTCAGATCCTTTTCTGTGACAAAACAGACAGAAGAAAACAAATAGAGATGTTTCCAGGAAAGAAAAATACCCCGAGGCCAAGTTTAAGCCTTTTACCTGGCCTACACCAGCTACAGCGTGCGCTTTGAGCAGCATGAATACAAACGTTTAGGAAGTAAAATGTGAACAACAGCTGCACAAGTTTTTTCTCTCCCCGCCGTGTAACCGTGTAGCGCAATCAGCGAGCCTGTTTTCACAGGAAGTGGTTTCGACACTGATGACAACAGCTCTCATTCAGCTTTCAGAGGGCATTATTCACGTCTGCAGAAGTTTTACACTGCAGCAGACGGAACCTGTGCAGAGAACAGTTACATGCAACCCAATGAATCGATCCAAGACCCCCCCACACACATACGCACACACATACTCATGCACGCACACACACACACACGTTGTGCTATGATGACAGGGACTGAAGGGACTTTAGTTTTATTACATTTGCACTAGCGTTAGTAGTTCATGTGTCCTTTTGTCTGGGTTTCCTCCTGCGGGGGTGTCGTTTCCTCCCACGCTCAAAACACATGCAGCCGGTAAACAGAAGTTACTCAGAGGTGAATGAATGAAAGAGTGTGACTTTGTGTGTGTGTGTGTGTGGGGGGGGGTCATAAATACCATTAATGGTCATTACATGCCAGGTTATGAACATTCCTTTTACCCTTTAAAATATCAGGTGGCATCATTTTAGTAGAATGACCCAACTAATTCACCTTAATTGGCCACTTGACTTTATTTTGTTCATAATGCTCTCATGTTTTATCTTGTAACCTTTTTCCTAGGAGCTGAAATTTAAAGTTATGTTAACATTTGGGGTTTTTTGATTCGTGTACAGCTCTGAAAATGAGAATTTACATCAAAGAACTAGAATTAACAGAATTTTTTTTAACATTTTCCTAACTTGAAAATTATGATTATGGAAATAAAAATGGACGATGGTGGCAGAGGAGTTAAGTGTCCACCCCACAATCGGAAGGTTGCAAGTTCGTGCCCCACCCAGTCTGCTGCTGCTGTTGTGTCCTTGGGCAAGACACTAAACGCACATTGCCTGCTGGTGGTGGTTGGAGGGACCGGTGGCGCCTGCGCACGGCAGCCTTGCCTCCAATCCAGGACAGCTGTGGCTATCTTAGCTCATCACCACCAGCGAGTGAATGACTGATTTTGTTGTGAAGCGCCTTGGGGGGTTGTAGAACCCTAAGAAGGTGCTATATCAAATACAGGCCATTTACCAAAAAGTCCCAGACTGTAGATTTGTTAGTGACAGTATGAATTAGTACTAATTTACTGGCTGTGAAAAATGTCCATCTTTATTGCTGACTGGAAAAGAACGTTCGCAGAAAAAAACAGATACTGATTTAAAGTTTTAGTTTTAGACAATCACAAAGAAAATCTCCTGATTCTGATCAGCAGCCAGTGTTTGGTGCATTTCTGAAATATTTAACTGAAGAAAATCAGGGTTCAACTCGTTTACTTTAGAAACCACTAATAATAAAAATGCTAAAACTATTTACATTGCCTTTACTAACCTCACTCTTACACTTCCTCCGTCTTCCTGGTTACATTTTTGTCCAACTCAGACTGAACTCTTGTTGTTGGCTCCAGACTGATCTTTAGGACTGATCAGTCAGCTCTTCCCCTCAGGCTGAGAGTCGAGGGCTCATATTTAGTGACTTTTGAAAAACATTTATAATTTCTTTCCTTCTGCCACATTTCATTGCCAACCACCTCGACCCTATGCTGGCTACTTCTCACTGGCATTTCAAACTTCTTTCTGGTTAACTGCCTGCCTTCGTTCCTACAACAACCCAATCATCAGTGATCAACTATTAAGTATTCTATTAAAATCTTGTTTCCTTTATTTTCTTCCAAAGCTCTTGATAATCCACATCTGATCAAAAACCTCCAACCTTACTCTCCATCCCAAACCCTCTGATCCTCTTCCAGGCCCTCCACGAGCTGCTCTACCCTACAGACTCCAGAGCCGTCAGCAGAACTTCCCCACCTTCCAAATACGCTCCAACTATCCATCCATAACACAAATCCTAACAAACCACTGAATTTACCTCAAAAGTCACCTGAGCGGACTGGCCTGAGCCTATATTCGCTATCAAATGTGTTGAAGAACAAGTAGATCTGTGAGGCATATTAAAGTGTATTTCTATTCAAATTTGACCCTAAAAAGCATTTTTTATGTGCAGCCACAAAGAGATATAATAATTAATTGCCTGTGATGAACTATAATGTGCATGTGAGTGATTTTAACAGCTCTTGGAAAAAACTCAACTACGGTTTTAGGCAGTAATGATCTGGCAGCAGCAACTGTACCTCTCTTTCATTTCTGGCTCAAAAACCACAATTCAGTCTGCAAATACGGCAGGAAGTCAGATAAACTTGATCTAGTTTCATAAACATCAATGATCTTACTGCACACTTTTTGTTCTATGTGACTCAGGAGGAGACAGATTTTGGGAGCCAAACGTTTTAAGACCTGAAGTATTTGAATTAAAAAGCAACAACAGACACAACTGACTCATTTCAGGACGTCTCGGGCATCAGAGCGAGTGAATTCAAGCCAACTCAGCCTACACTTGACAGATTGGACAACAGGCATGGCTTGGTTTCTGCTTCTGGCTCAGGATGGCCCATTCTGTTTTCAGTAGCAACCAACTGTCGCCATGCAGCCTGACTGGGTCTGACCCTGGAGAGGAGTGAGGACAGGCAGCTCAGGCCAACACAGGACAACTGCTCCTCCGCCCTCGTTCATCTCCAGACTACATGTCCTCTAATAAAAGACCAGCTTCAAAAAGCTTAGAAGCAGAATCTCTTTTAACCTAAATAAGGGCTTGAGCCGAACACCTGCAGAATCAGCTCAAGCCCAGAAACAGAGGTACAAACTCACCATGTAGCCAGGAGGAATCTCTAGAGTGTTGCTGCTCTTCGCCATGCTGGCCCAGTTTAAATCGGTTTTCTGTCAAACGTAAACTGTCAAAAATACACGGCAGAGTGCTCCACCCAAACTTTATGCACACTTCTCATACACAAACACTCTAAAAGGCATCACTTGGGTCTTCCTGTCACTTCCTGCCTGGAAGGGAAGTCTCGCCATAGCAACAAGCCACAAAAGAGGAAGTCTGGTTACTATGATCAAACTGCTGTCAACCTACATCTTGAGAAACTCTGTGATGTGGGAACCCAGGCAGACTCATTGTGCGCTTAATGTCAGTCTACTTATCACAGCTCCATGGTGTTTGGTGTTAGAAGCTGCAGTGCAGCAGCAGTTGAGCAGGTTTGGTTTGCACGTGTCAAAGGTCTATTGCTCTGAGTTTTAGAAAAAATGTTCGAAGTGAAAGTATATAGAATACTTTATATCCAAAATAAGTTACATTCAGGGGGAAATCCTTCCTTAAAACAAATACCTTTGGATAAAATCAATGAGTTAATTATGCTGTGGGAAAACAAACACATTCAAAATGCTATTAGCTACTTAGCTAATCAAACCTTTTTGTCCTTTGCGGTGCCACCATAGCACCATTTGCCACATTTTCTTTGATGCTTCTGGGCTGAACATTTTGCCAGGTGGGTCAAGCTGTGAAAAAGTGCACCAAAAGCAACCATTTTCAAAATAAGAATAAAATAAAAGGAGAGAAATGGAATTTTCAGCTGAGCTAGGTGTCATTAAGCTAGTAGATCCACAGTTGTGATATCCACACTAAGAAGTGTGCAGGTGCAACTTGTCAATTAAATTAAAGATGGCGTACATGTTCAGACGTCAATTAGTAACTTTCCTGTTGACATTTACCCACATTTTAAATGCGTTTTACACATTTATATGATTTGACTCCTTAAATATGACTACAGATTTATAATTAGAGTTTTATTTTAAAACGGTAAACATAGATAGCTTACCCCTTAGCTGCTAGCTGGCTAGTTAGCATAGCCTCCTGGCCTTGAACCACTCCAGTTTGCTGACTTTCATTACCAGCCACGTACAAATATAATATGCAAAATATGAAGCAAAAAAGACATGGAGACTTTGTGCTGAAAGGAGGTGTCTCATGTACCAGTAAGTCAAAGTTTACATCTTGTTGCATCAAAGTTCTTTTAATAACATGTTTAAATATAGAGAATTGAAATGCTAAGAGAGAGAGAAGTCAGCAAAAACTGAACAACATTAAAGGCATACTAAGCAACTTTTTCATATTTTTAAATCATTTTCTTGAGCCAGATTGTGCTAAAATGACCCTTTATGAATGAAAAGTCTCTCAGCCCCCTTTTGCAACTTCAGCCTCTGTGGACCGCTGCCCTGAAGTACACAAAGTCACGCTTTACAGCAATCCATGTTTACACCTCAGAACAGACGATCTATACCTGGTTGGCCTTTATTGTAACGTGTTTAACATGGTGGAGCCTCAGAAGAAACAAAGAAAACATTTATCTGAAGAAGCTAAAAAAAAAAAAAAAAAAACGTCCAACAACAATAGGAGTCAAACAAGAGTAAACATCGGGAGTTTTCTGAATCCCGAGAGCTCAGAGACATGTTTCCTGCATGTTTTAGATCAGGAACACAACTGATTTGTTTGTTTAGTGATGAACTGCTCTTGTATAAACTAATGAGGCTGAGGAGACATTTCAGCAGTTAGGCCCAATCCTAATACTCGCACTGCGCCCTACGGTCTTCTGTGAAGTGCACTTGGATGAAGTGCGCAGTCAGCCTTCAAGTGTGTTCACAGGTGTGCAAATACTTGCTGAATTGGGACTGTGAGGATGGCGTCATCTACTGCGATGCATGCTGGGATGCCAGTCACTGTTTGTGATACTTTTCTTAAAATCTTAACGACTTTTCAAATAAAAAAAAGCAATTGTTTGACTAAATTTAATTTCATTGCTGTCCACATTAAATCTTAGTCTAAAATATTCATCATATATATCTATATCTGTATATCTATATATATAGATATATATATCTATAGAATATATATATATATATTAGGGGCGTAACAATATCCAAATCTCACGATACAATATTGTCACGATATAAATCTCACAATACAATATTTATTGCGATATTGTGGAGAGGCTCACGATAATAAGACTCACAACATAAAAAACTTTGACTGGAATCCTCCGTGCTGCTGTAGCCTCCATACTCCATGTTTGTTTTTCTTTGCTGTGTGGGCTTCACGCACTCCCATTGGCGAACTGGCTAATGACGCGGAAGCAAAGGATCATGGTCTAGTAGTTTACTTTGCTATGCTCCGGTGGAGCAGACTGAAAAGTGTTATTTTTACCTCAAGACGTACTGTACGATATCGTGACAAGACCACGACGATATTGTGGTCATTTTACTACGACGATATCGCGATATTGCCAATATTGTTACAGCCCTGATATATTGAGATGATAGATAGATAGATAGATAGATAGATAGATAGATAGATAGATAGATAGATAGATAGATAGATAGATAGATAGATAGATAGATAGATAGATAGATAGATAGATCGATCGATCGATCGATAGATCGATCGATCGATCGATCTGTTGGGTCTGTTGGGACTTAAAAAAATTCAGCTTGACATACCTGGATCTGCAGTCTGCTTCCAGCATGTTTCCTGCATGTTTTAGATCATGAACACAGCTGATTTGTTTGATTTAGTGATGAACCGCTCCTGTAGACACTAATGAAGGCTGAGGAGACATTTCAGCAGTTAGATTAAGGTGTTAAAAAGATGAACACGCAGCGAGGAGATAAGTTTCACTTTCGCTTTCGCCAACAAACACTAGGGGGTGCTAAAAACAAGACAAAACTGACTAGTGTCCCTTTAACATAGGAAAGTGATTAAATTATTTCATCTAGGTGTTCTGGAGCAGGAAACATGGAAAACTAACAGGATGGTGGCCCTCCAGGACCAGGGTTGGACACCACTGACCTAAATAAACCTGCTGAGGAGACCCTGGTTTTCTGTTTGGTGTTAATGCAAAACTTTTTTTTTTTTTCATAAATAGAAAAAAGACCTAAATGAAGGTAAAAATGACAAAGTAACACAAAATGAAGCAAATCAGCTTCCAAGAGACACAAAGATGAACAGGTGAAAGTCGAAAAATTAGAATATGGTGCAAAAGTCCATTTATGTCAGTAATCCAACTCAGACTGCGAGACCATCTAAAGGCTCAGGAACCCTCTGCAGGAGTTCTGGATTCATCAGCTGATTAGAGTGTGACACTTTGAGTCTAGAACATTGAACCTTTTCACAATATTCTAATTGTCTGATATTTTGAATTTAAGGTTTTCCACAGCTGTAATCAATCAATCAATCAATCAATCAATCAAGCTTTATTTATAAAGCACTTTACACACACGAAGTGACCAAAGTGCTGTACATGGTAAAACAAAACCACAAAAGGACACACCAAGAGAAAAAATTTCAATTAAAACAAATGTCAATGATAAAAACAGCCTGAAGATTTCTGCTCATTCAGTATTAAAAGCCAAACTAAAAAGATGAGTCTTTAAAAGAGACTTAAAATCATCCATGGTTGCAGCCGTCCTAACAGTTAGCGGGAGATTGTTCCACAGCTTAGGAAAAATGCTCGGTCTCCCCGGGTCTGCCGGGCTGTAGCCATAATCATAACAGTTATAGCAAATAAAGGCTGAAAAATCTGGTTTTGCTTGGAGTCTGTCTCATATTTTAGTTTCACCATTTAGGTTGAATTACTGACATAAATGAACTTTTACACCATTTTCTAATTTTTTGAGTTTCACCTGTAGAAATAACTAAAAGGGACACCTGATGACATCACCAAAGACGCTTTTAATTTAATGCATATTTTACCTAAAACTGACTCAAAATGACTCAAAGCTGGCTGGAAATAAAGAGTGACTCAAAGCAGCTGCTAAACCTCCAAATGACATCAAAGCAACTACAAAGAAAAACTCCAAACACTACATTGAAACCCACAACTTCTCAAAAATGATCACAGTGACAGTAAAATCAACAAGAAACAGATGGAAACCAACTGAGATGTGCAGAATAAATGCAAAAATAAGATGCAAGTCAGGGAACCAGATGTCTTAACTTTTTGGGGGGTTAAACACTGACAGTGTCCAAATGAATTCTTCAGGAAACTGAGCGCTTTAATCACTGTAATGAGCAGAAATACACTACAAAAGTTCCTGCATAAGCAGCTAAAATGGACGTAATTAAAGTAAAGCTAATTCAGAGCTTGTTGGAGCCCATATGGAGGAGATTTGAATGCTTCACTTGAGGACTGAAACAACTGGGTAATCGTCAGCTCCTTTTGGCGGACATTATCTGGCACATCAAAGCTTTAAGGCCTCAGAGTTGTTTAAAAGTATTTCTCCGTAATGATCAAGAAACATTTGTCAGGGTAGATTATTTTGGTTTTGGTTCAAAGCGTTTGACCCCAAAACACACCAAGCTTGCGTAAAAGTATGTTCCGTCTTCGCTGAGCTTCCCCAAACGGCCGTCCTTTTGTCGGAGGAGTGAAAGCGGGGCTCAGGCTGGCAGATCTAACATGACTCGTCAGCAGCAGTTAGCTTTGCCTTGTGTCAAAAATACGAGGAAACGTAAACAAATGGGGAACCTGCAGCAGACTGCAGCAGACAACGTGATTTTCAGTGGCCTGGAAATGCAAATTAAATTTAAAAACAGCATAATATTTGTTTCTGTATCATCATCTTGTGTCTCTGCGGGCTTGAGCTCAAGCTAAAGCTGCATGCAGAACATTTTTGTCCTTTTTGCACACCATTTCTATCAAACAGTAAACCTCCAGACCCCTGAAGTGCTGAAGAAGATCAGCAGCATCCTCTAGTGGACACCTTTTAAATAAATTAGAGACAATAAACTTCATGAATGACTTTAATGCATTTATTGTTTTTTTTCCATCCGTTTTCACAAACTTGAGGCAAAAATCTTCTTCCTATGCGTGTCATATCATTTCTTGTGAAGGCAGTCGATAATTTGCATAAGAAACTGTTTGCAGGTTTTGTTTCAGCTCGCCTCTTTCACTGACTCAACGCTGGTCTTTGCATGTGTGCCTGTTTGTGTCTATTTTAATCACATTCACACGAACGTCCTCATTTAAACTTAAAACACAACCAAAATGCCCCTAATGTTGCCTGTGTTTTGAGCTGTCTTGTTCTGAAGCCTGTAAACTACCACGAGGGCTTTTATTTGTTTACTTTTGAACATGATATAAGTGGATTAAATGAATGCGGCAGCAGGCAAATTGTGACGTCTGACGGTCACTTTTACCTCTGAAACTGATAAATAGGGGTGTTGTTTGTGTCGTCCAGTTCCAGGAAGGAATTGATTTGCATCCCTATGGTGCTCATAACCAGCTCCATCAACCTTTTCCTGTTCAGAGACTATTAGGTCAAGCAAAGAAGAGCGGGGCATCTGCAGTCTGCATGTGGAGTCAAACTGCAGGTAAAACTAAGACTGCTGAACCTTTAAATTCTATGTTATTTGTATACAATGGAATCCTTCATGTAGAAAGTTTCCATGTGTGTTATTGGTATGAAAATTTCTTGCATTTAATATTTAATTAAACCGATGCTTGTTTCTTAGATAATGGTCCGAACAGATATGTATCTTCTGCTTGGGCTTCTCCTCCTGGGTAAAAGATTTTATAGTTCATTTCTAATATTTTTTACCCAGTTTGGCTCTGAAATCATGTGTTTTGTATTTTCTTATTTCAGCTTATGCATGTCCTATTACTGCTCAAGAGTGTGCTGGTTGTAACATTACAAGAGGTGAATAAAACAACTTAAATTTGACAAAACTGCATCTGAAGCTAGCAGCTAATTTGGAATAGTTCCATATTATCCACCAATGCATTAAAAGTCCAAGTGCATGAGAAAAGTGCTTTAAATGCTATTTGTTTCTCTATAGAGTGCTGTGAGATGTTCCTCAGTGCAAGTCTGTGCAGTATGGTTAATGGTTAGTCCACTCTTCGTTCTTATTTGTTTACTTAAAGATAAGAGAGGTGAGTTTTACATACAGTAG
The DNA here is from genome assembly GCA_006937985.1 of Aphyosemion australe. Taxonomy (NCBI): domain Eukaryota; kingdom Metazoa; phylum Chordata; class Actinopteri; order Cyprinodontiformes; family Nothobranchiidae; genus Aphyosemion; species Aphyosemion australe. The sequence continues at coordinate 87,926 of SSNS01000417.1, forward strand.
CAGGCAGACAGGGTGGATAAAGAGATCCTGTTTAAAATTTTATTGGTGTTTTTGTTTTTGGGGTTTTTTGTTTCATCAGCTTCAGAGGCATCCGTCAGCAGCTCGACAACCCCCATACAAGAGAATGACAACGTCACCCTGACATGTTCCAACAACATTCCTCCCTTACACATGACTTATAAGTGGATCAAGGATGGAAGTGAAATGACACAAGAAACATCCAGCTGGATCATTCTGGACGATGTGCTTCCAAATAATAAAGGCGAATACGAGTGCTGTGTGAAGACGGCATGCGGTGACTGCTTAGGACAACCTTTCACGCTCGATTATCAGGGTAAGTTTGACTCTGACCCTTGATTTTCAGACTTAAACAGCTAAAGGCACAGAATGCATGAAGAGATTAAATTTATGAAAAAGAAACGTTGAAGCACTTTAGTGATAAAAGTTTCCACCTTTTTGTTTCCGTTTGTGAACCAACATCCAGTTGACTCCACAATCATCTTCATCGTGTGTGGTGCTGCAGCCGTGTCTTTGATCGTAATAATGGGGGTGGCCATGAAGCTGAAGCTGAGGAAAGACAACGGTGAGAGCTTAGTTTGACTGTTTTTGTGCTCCTTCTTATTCTTCCTTTAGAGAATTACACAGAAACACATGGATGTAGTAAATGATAGAGCTTGTATTTCATACAGCGCCTAATAGGGTCCTACAACCCCCCAAGGCACTTTACAACACACCAGTCACTCACCCACGCAATCACACATTCACACACTGATGGTGATGAGCTACACTGTAGCTACAGCTGCCCTGGGGTGCACTGGCGTAGCTGAGGCTGCTCAGCCACCACCGATCCCTCTGACCACCACCAGCAGGCAAGGAGGGTGAATGAATACAACAGGCTGAGCAGGGCTCAAACCTGCCACCATCTTGTTTAATAACTGCATATATCCAGTATAAGGTAGTTGATCGCCACAAACTGGCACAAAAGTAAGAAAAAAGGGTAAACAGCTAGTCTGACAACATGCAAATGTAGTAAAATCTCTCCAATGTCTGCAAAACTTGTTCACAAAGATGCTTTAGTGGGTTTTTCCATGACGGTTGTGTCCTAAATGCATACAACCAGAAAAAAGAAGAAGAAAGGTTTTTTTTTTATTGCCTCTCAAGACAAAAATGACGAGGTGCTTCACGAGAAAAAATAAATAAGTAAATGTCTAAAAAGATCACAATAAAGATTGGGAGAAAAAAAAGAAAAATACATGAGCTTAATAAACTTTCACAAGAAGCAACTTTTAAACTGCTGGTGAGGAGGTCTTTTCAGAGAGGTTTTATCAAAATTCAAGGTCAAAAAGGAAAAAAGGTTAAAACACATTAGCAGGCTGTTTGAGATTCCTAAGGAAAGGCGTGAACATCACATTTTTAATCCTGATCACGTGTAAACATTCTGACTCTAAACTTAATCTGAAAAGAGAGCAATCATAAGTTAAAATGTAGTAGAAACAAAAAAGACAAATGGTTTAGATTTTTACACCTGGGACATTTTAACCCTTTAATTACCACACCAAGAAATAAAGCTATGACACATTTCTCATTTGCATTTTCCCTTTTTTACTTATTTGTGTCAAATAATAACAATAATGTTTTTTTTTCTTTTTTATTGCAACAGCCCCAAGGGATTTAGATTATTTTCCACTTAAGTTTGGTCTTCAATCATAAACAGGGATTTGGATGTGCTCTACCATATGTTGGATCAAAAAATTGAAGGGTTAATGCAGCATACTGACTGTAAACATCCTCACACTGAGAGCACGAATGTTATTATATAGTGAGGAATAAAAAATCATTAAATGTCATGACAAATATGGTGTCTGCCAAGCACAAAATCAGTAGAAAATCAAATTGTTAAAAGCCTTTACCTGAAATGCAAGAAACTGGTCACATGATCAATCTGTAAAAACTAAAACTTCCGACAGTAGCAAACTCTCAAGACAACATTATTGATTAATGACTTTTTACAATAATAAAGGCTTCTAATAACAAAAACAGTTACCACAATTAAGAAAATAAAACCTGGTATCCAGGACTGACAATGACTGAGACAAACAACAGAGGAGAACTATAGGCAAACCAAAAAACATCACAGATCAACAAAATTTAAATACATGAGGATAAGGGAACACAGGTGAACAGGGTAACGAGGGGCAGGTGACACTAATCAACAACACTAACAAGGGAAGGCAAGACACAAGACAAACGGGGCTGGGGAGCAGAACCTGACAGTACCCCCCTCTCAATGGCAGCACCAGATGCCCAACACAGAAACAAGGGTGGACGCAGGGGGCAAAGAACAAAAAAACAAAACAACCTGAACCCAAACACGAGCGGGAGGGCAGGGCACAAAACCACAAAGAAAACCAAAGACCAATAAGTACAAAGACTACAGAGTCACAAAGGAGACCAGGTGCCTCCGGGGCCGACGGCAGTGGCGAAGGAACCTCAAGGGCCTGGAGTGGTGGCGGCGGAGGCAAAAGAACCTTGGGGGCCTAAGAAGCCAGCGGCAGATGGGAACACAGATGAAAGGCACTCAGGAGGCAGAGACACAGGAGACAAGATCTCAGGAGGCAGTGACCAGAACTTAGGAGGAGGTGGGAACACAGACAACATGGACTCAGGAGGTGGAGACACAGAAGACAAGAACCCAGAACATGGTGACAAGAACTCAGGAGAAGGAGACACAGGAAACAGGAACTCAGGAGGCGGTGGCACAGGAAGCAAGAACTTGGGAGGCAGGAACTCAGGAGGCGTTGGCACAGGAAGCTGAAACTCAGGAGGTGGGGACACAGGCAGCAGGACCTCAGGAGGCGGAAACATCAGAAGCAATACCTATAAAGGCGAGAACACAGATGACAGGAACTCAGGAGTCAGAGACACAGGAAACAAGGCCTCAGGAGGAGGTGGGAACATAGACGACAGGAACTCAGGAGGTGGAAACACAGGAGACAAGAACTCAGGAGGAGGTGGGAACACAGACGACAGGAATTCAGGAGGCAGAGACACTTGAGATGAGAACTCAGGAGGTGGTGACAGGAGCGCAGGAGGAGGCGGGGACACAGACAGCAGGAACTCAGGAAGCGAGGACACAGAGGACAGGAACACAGGAGACTCTTGGTGTAGCTGCAGGGATTTGGCTGGAATAGGACAGGACAGCGAAGCTGGGGCCTCTAGAATAGGCGGCACAGCTGGGGGTTCTGATCTAGGTGGCCGGAGCTCAGTTGAACCCTCTGAGCACTGCGGTGGCTCAGCTCAGACCACCAGATGCTGCGGCGCGTAACACCTTTGACCCACCGAAGGAGACGTGCAGGCGTCAGGAGGTTTTGTAAGTTTGTCCAATGACAAAGAAATGAAAATTCTCAGAACAGTATAATTTTAATGGTAGGTTTATTTTAACAGTGACAGATAGCACATCAAAAGGAATATTCAAAAAATAACTTTAAATAAAAGATAGAAAATGATTTGCTGAGTTAAAAATGTTCTTGCGATTGGAACGCTAATTGAGACGGAACGCTGAAGCGATGACTGAGCCCCGAACAGGAATCCCAACTTCCTCATATACTCCCAGGCTGATGATGTGGGCAGGAAGTCCAGTGCGGGGCATGATGGGAAGTGTAGTCCTGAAGCTGGTTAGGCCTGAGGGGAATGACTAGTGGGATGAAGGCTGGTTTCTGGTGTACTGGGGCAGGTTTGGGTCTGAGGTGGAGGAGTTGTGGGTTGATTAAAACTGAGGTGGAGGTCAGACAGCCAGGATCGTGACAGTAAAATTTATGGTGCGGTAAAAGTTTATAAAGCACACATTTGCATGTTAAATATTTATCAGTGTTCTGCAGAAAGACACATAGAAAAACTGAATCATCACTTTAAAGGTGCAACACGTCCTTTACGTGTCAGTTTCTTCCTTTTTATCTTCTCTTCTAAAACCTGATTTCTGAGTAAAACATTTAGTTCCTTTTTTATAAAATCGTCTTGGGAACAGAAAAAAAGATTGTTGTGATGGAAAATATATAACTCAAATATTCTAGAGCAGTAAGGGTGAAATTACAACTAACAAAAACTTCCTACATAAATACAAGTGCACGTAAATAAAAATCTTTATTATATGTGTGTATATATACTCATACATAATAACCTAGTTTTAACAAATGTAATTATGATTATTATCCAGTTTACCTGATTTGTTTGTGATAAAATGCTTTTTTGTCATCAGCAGCACGAGAAATTTCCTTTTGAAAGTCACACTTTTTTATATTTATTACCAAAAATGTTGTTTTCAGATTAGTAATGTATTATGAGTAACCACATTTAAAAGAAAACTGCTTTGCTTAAATGGATAAATGGGCCCCTTTTCTTCTTCCCAGCTAAACACAAAGAGAGGCAGCAGCAGAGGAGGACACAGCAGAACACACAGCGAGGATACTGAAGGAACCCACCACCTCTTCCATCCAAATATCATTCACACTGCTTCATAGTTGATTTTTCTTGTCCTGACTGTAAAATAAAGTCTTTATCAGTCTCTGTCTTCAACGTGTTCTGGGCTCATGTTTCATGCTGAAATGCAGGATCTAGTTGAGAAAAAGAGCCTTGAAATGTTTTAATCCAGACACAGGATGGAGATTCTCTCTAATCCCGCTGGATGCTCTGCTCACAGGAGCGCGCAGAGCAGATTAACAGCGGCTGGTCTGTAATGGATATATGGAACAATAATTCTATCCACTCCTCTCCATGGGAGCGAGTTATATGTTGGATTGAGCGTTGACTAATAACATCAGAAATGATTCAGCACCGTGCTCTAACCCGTTCTGTGCTAAGATGCTGCTCTGAGTGTTACATTAGCACCATTCCTCCTCTCAGCAGCCATACGGCAGATTTGTGTTTATATATTTGTGTGAATGGGTTGGGCAGGACTGTGTGAGTTTCCTCCTATAGCAGGTGGCTAAAGGATAATCCAGGTAAAGCCTGTGCAAAGTGGAGATGGAGGGATGTGTTATAAGGAAGGGGAGGAGGGAGGATGGAGTGGCCTGTGCATGGATGACCAGGGCTAATTCTGGCCTCCTAATCCAGGCCCCATCCCCCTCTTCCTGTTCGCTGTGGCTCCAAGGAACAATTGACGCCTAGGAAGACGTTGTCACCTAACCTATAGGAGTTTGGCGAGACGAGGGGGGGGCAGCATTTTGCTGGTTTGTTTTCTGATTTGCCCGGAGAGCTAACACACCTGTGAGTCCCAGAGGAGAATGTAGCTGCAGCCCTCCAGCCAACGCCGCAGGACACACACCCCAAAGATGGGAGAAGCTCAAAAGGTAGGCGACCTGATCTGCAACAACTCAGAAAGCCAGACGTGAGCTGACAGTTGGTCCATGAAGCTTTTCCTAAACGTGTTTTGTTTGTGGCTGCAGCTCTCAGCCAGGACGGATTATCTAAATTCCTCAGGTTGTGTCAGCACAAGTGTGATTATTCTCTTACATCTGCCTCTTTGATGCCAAATTAATCACAGGAGTCCTATCAGAATCAAATGTCAGCAGTTATGGTGCGTCATCCTGCAGACTAATGATATGAAACAGTCTGCTGTTGTATGAATGGAGCTCAGTTCGGTGTCTAAATCAGATTAATTCTCACAGGGTAGAGGTGGCAGACTGCTGGGTGGAACAAATGATGTTAGAAGAGAAGAGATCTGACCTCAAATCAGAAAGAGGTCAGAAGGATTTTATTAGTTCTGAGGCGGACGGCATGTTTGCCTTTTTATTTACCATTTCATATTGGAAGTCAGAGTGCCCTGAGGGGCAAAAACAGGGTTCTTTCTCCACGTCCATTTAGCTTTTTCCAATAAATAAACTATCAAATTAGGTAAGATCATCAGTCTGTCCAGTCACAGCATGGTTTTCTACTTTACGATTTTTTTTTTGCCTTTTTTCTGACCCCCGTGACCCCACCCCCTGCAGGGCTTACTCTCTGTCATAGAGAAACTGAAGGGATCCACGGAGCAGGAGGTCAGGATAGTGCTCCTGGGGTTGGACAACGCCGGAAAAACCACGCTGCTGAAAAGCCTGGCCTCCGAGGACGTGAACACTATCACACCTACGCAGGTAGGATGCAAGTAAAAAAAGACTCTATAAGAGGATAAACGTTTTTATCAGTGATTCTTCTTGTTTGAGTGGAGCTTTAAAAAAATGAGTTCACCTCTAAACGTCAGTTAAATAACTTTCACCGTGTCCCGATTTGCATGCTCCCAACACATTTTCCTGTGAGATCCTGGCGTCGTGCCGGGGCCCCCGTTTCTGTCATCTCGCCCTAATGTCATTATCAAATCTCTAATGTCATTATCTGACGCCCTCATCTGACTCTTCCCAGAAAATAATTGATGTTCTGCCAGAAAGCCGGAGCAGCGTGTCAGCTGGCCGTTGGACGAGGCACCAAAACTCAAATCAGACTTGACACATTAGTCCATACACTTCACTTGATCCTTCTGGCCTTATCCTCAGATTTGCTCCTCGGCTGCCCCTTTAGGATAATGTCCTTACGCAACTCAAACACAGAGGAGATGTTATGAAAACTGGCTGCGGATTAACACGCCGACTCCATCCTTGTAAACACCTAAAGAGTGATTGGGCTGATTGATTGTGCTGTTAGACCTTCTACTTTGTGGTTTATCCCAGGGCTTCAACATAAAGAGTGTTGCCTCTCATGGGATGAAACTCAACGTCTGGGACATCGGAGGACAGAGGAAGATCAGACCCTTTTGGAAAAAGTACCTGGAAAACACAGACCTCTTAGTGAGTCGCTTCATTTGGTCCAAGTGATGAATTTCTTAACAATGACAGATATGCATCAGCTTTTGTCACCAGCTGAGATTCAATAAAACGCCTCCAGGTTTTGTAGAGTAGATTAACAGAAAGGTGAAATGATGCAAAGTAGTAAAAACGCTGCAGATCACTGGACTGGGGATTCTCTGAAATTTCTGCTCATTCTTCTTTAAATCTGAGTTAAAAATGGCTGCTGTGTGTTTTGTTTCTAGATTTATGTCATCGACAGCGCAGACAAGAAGAGGTTTGAGGAGACGGGACTGGTGAGCTGCAAATCCATTCTCACAAGAAAAATAGCAAGTTTATAATAATCAGTAAAACAAATGTGCAGAAATCAGATTAGATTTCTCACTAAAAGTTCATTTTGCTCAAATAAATATTAGATTTCTTACAGTTGTCAGCTTTTAGGTGTCCTGTGTTTTACAGTGGGATGCGAAAGTTTGGGCAGCCTTGTTAATCTTCCTGTATAAATCGTTGGTTATGATAAAAAAAACTTTCAGTGAACTATATCATCTAGGAGACACACACAGTGATATTTGAGAAGTGAAACAACGTTTATAGGATTTACAGAAAGTGTGCAATGAGTGTTTAAACTAAATTAGGCAGGTGCATACATTTGGGCACTGTTGTTATTTTATTGATTCCAAAACCTTTAGAACTAATTATTAGAACTCAGAATTGGTTTGGTAAGCTCAGTGACCCTTGACCTCCAAAAACAGGTTTAAGTTTCCCTCCTCTTTGAATATTCTCTGAAGAGTAGCAACATGAGGGTCTCAAAACAACTCTCAATGACCTGAAAACAAAGATTATTCACCATCATGGTTTAGGGGAAGGATACAGAAAGCTGTCTCAGAGATTTCAGCTGTCTGTTTCCACAGTTAGGAACATATTGAGGAAATGGAAGACCACAGGCACAGTTCAAGTTACGGCTCCAAGTGGCAGACCAAGAAAAATCTCAGATAAACAGAAGAGACGAGTGGTGAGAACAGAGTCAACCCACAGAGCAGCACCAAAGACCTAGAGTCACTGTGCATCGTTCAGCTATTCAGCGCACTTTACACAAGGAGATGCTGTATGTGAGTGATGCAGAGGAAGCCTTTTCTCCACCCACAGCACAATCAGAGCTGCTGGAGATCTGCTAAAGCTCATCTGGACAAGCCAGCTTCATTTTGGAATAAGGTGCTGTGGACTGATGTAACTAAAATGGGTTATTTGGGCATAACAAGGGCGTTATGCATGGAGGAAAAGAACACAGCATTCCTGCTACCTACAGTAAAACATGGTGGTGGTCCCATCATGCTGTGGGGCTGTGTGGCCAGTGCAGGGACTGGAAATCTTGGTAAAGTTGAGGGACGCATGGATTCCACTCAATATCAGCAGATTCTGGAGACCAATGTCCAGGAATCAGTGACACAGCTGAAGCTGCACCGGGGCTGAATCTTTCAACAAGACACCGACCCTGAACACTGCTCAACATCTACTAAAGCATTCATGCAGAGGAACAAGTCCAACGTTCTGGAACGGCCATCTCAGACCCCAGACCTGAATATTGTTGAACATCTGTGGTGTGAGTTAGAGAGAGCTGTCCATGCTCGGAAGCCATCAAACCTGAATGAACTAGAGATGTTTAGTGAAGAAGAATGGTCCAAAATACCTTCAACCAGAATCCAGACTCTCACTGGAAGCTATAGGAAGAGTTTAGAGGCTGTTATTTCTGCAAAAGGAGGATCTACTAAATATTGAGTTCATTTTTTTTTTTTGTGGTGTGCAAATGTATGCATCTGCCTAATTTAGTTTAACCAATTATTTCTGTAAATCCTATAAACTTTGTTTCACTTCTCAAATATCACTGTGTGTGTCTCCTAGATGATATAGTTCACTGAAAGTTTTTTTTATCATAACCAACGATTTATACAGGAAGATTAACAAGGCTGCCCAAACTTTCACTGTAAATGTAAACTAAAAATGTCGAGAAAGCTCCATTGTTCATGTTCATGTACAGGTGAAACTACCATATGAGACAGACTCATTCCATCAAAGCCAGATATTTCAGCCTTTTTTTGTTATAATAGTGATGATTATGGCTACAGCTGATGAAAACCCCACAATCAGAATCTCAGATAACTAGAATATTGTGAAGAGGTTCAATATTCTAGACTCAAAGTGTCACACTCTAATCAGCTGATGAATCCAGAACACCTGCAGAGGGTTCCTGAACCTTTAGATGGTCTCTCAGTCTGAGCTGGATTACTGACATAAATTAACTGTTGCTCCATATTCTAATTTTTCTAGTTTCACCTGTAAAATAACAGGATTTTCCATAATTTTATTATTAAAAACATAGAAAGTTCAAATATTACAGGCTGTACAGAATTGTTTGTTTGTTTGTTTGTCTGTTTGTTTGTCTGTTTGTTTGTTTGTTTGTTTGTTTGTTTGTTTGTTTGTTTGTTTGTTTGTTTGTTTGTTTGTTTGTTTGTTTGTTTGTTTGTTTGTTTGTTTGTTTGTTTAATGACTATCCAGCCTCTCAGACTCTGGGACTTTAGAGTGCTAACATAAGATTTTTGAATGTTTATGACATGAAGTTGAGTCAGAAGATGGAACCAAATGTAGGAAAGAATAAAATAAGATAATTTTGCTTTAACTACGAAAACTTAAGAGCCTAAAAAGAGTAAATTGATGTGAGGCTGAAAAAGGAAGTAATCAAATGCACAAGGAATGCAAACTCTTTCAAAATAAAACAGGAAGTAAAACCAAAGTCATTAGACTGTGCACTAAGCAAGAATAAAACCTGGGAAAAATACTCAGAATAATTAGTAGAAAGTTCGTTCCATTTAAAAAGCTAAATATGAATTTTAGATGAAGTAGTGAGAGTCCTATGTGTCCTTTATTTTGCTCATAACTAATATTATTGGGCTATAGGAGCTGTCTGAGCTGATCGATGAGGAGAACTTAAAAGGCGTCCCAGTTCTGATTTTTGCTAATAAGCAGGATCTGGCCACAGCGTCACCAGCCAGCGAGATCGCTGAGGGACTCAACCTGCACACGTACCGCGACCGCCAGTGGCAGATCCAGGCCTGCTCGGCCGTGTCCGGGGAAGGAGTTCAGGTCAGGAACACCCACTTACTTCCTGTTCATGTGAAGTCTAATCGACCTCAGACAGGCGTCCACTGGCGCTCTGCTGTGGAAAAAAAAAAATCATGGAAACGTTTTTCATGGAATCTCTTCATGATATTGATTTTCTAAATTTGGTAGATGTAACTTCTTTTGATCCCCAGCTGTTCTGAGTTTAGACGCTTCTAACTTTTTGCTGCAGGATGGAATGAACTGGATTTGTAACAACATTGTGAACAAGAAGAAGTGAAACATGATCCCAAACAACACGGACCAGAATAAACACGACCAGCTTCAGAAGAGAAGAAAATAGAGTGATTCAACACAGCTGAACGATTCTTTTGTTTTTACATATGTGTCATTTTTACAATTATTTTTGCAAATATAACCAGACTAAATGAATAAATCCACCTTCAACAAGATTTAGGACTTTCTATCACTTCTCCTTTAAAAGGTATGTTTGTGTTCTCTTTATCCCAAAGATGCTTCCAACAGAGCTGAGAGTGTAGCACATGGGCACATCAACAGTGTTTCAAGACTTTTCACAATAAAATACTTAGTCATCTCTGCCTTGTTTTGTGTTTTATGTAATCACGCTCTCCAGATGAGCTTATTTAGAGAGCAGCAAAGGAGGAGGACCTTAATCACATTAAGGGTCAAATGATGTAAGGAATGTCAGCGACAGACGCAAACCGAGGCAGCGTGACTGTAAAAGCTTTCCCTGAGTGACAAATGAAACTCTCATGAGCTAATCTGACAAGCATTTATATTAAAGAGACAAACTCAACAGCAAGACTGGGTGAAAGTGACAGTTTATTAAGTACTTACGTGGCAGAACAAGAGCAAACGGTGCAGGAAATTACACACAGAGAGGCTCACTAATGTTCAGCAGGATCACTTTAACTCAGACCCTTTCTGTGTTCACTTGAGGACTATTACATCTCACAACGCCAGTCTTGCAGCAGCAGCATCTGTCTGTCACCGCCGCTCCTCACTGAGGCACTCGGCCGCGTGACGCATCTTGCATCCAGCTGTGAACGCTGTGTGTTCTCCCAGCCGAAATGCAAATAGTGTGTGAGCAGTTGTGAGGGAAAACCCCGCTTCAAAGCGTGTGTTAAGATCTGCTAAATGATCGCTCAGATCATTGATTTCAGAGCTTTCTTCCTCGGGTTATTTCTCCTGGGAGGGACGGCTGTCAGAGACCCTCCAGGACTTAAGGCCCTCCAACACACACACACACACACACACACACTGCTGTGATTATTCCTTAAATGTTTATCTTCTCTTTTTAACTGACCTTGGTGTGTGCTAAGCCCTCCATACAGGCTCCATTTTGGCTCAGCTTGAGCACAGATGTAATGGATCCTTTGTTTCTATTGTCTGAAGCTGCAATTAAGCACCTGAAAGCACTCGGAATTCACATCAGCGGCCAGATTCTATTCTGTGTCCTTTTCCACATTAAATTATGCAGATGAATCCCCGGATTTACAGTTTGTTCTGTAAGAGAAAAGAGCTCCTGGTCCACTTGATAAATGTTTCATCAGAGTGCTAAATACTGAATGAATGTGTTTCTATGGCAACAAAACATTTAGAGGAAATCCTGAAGCTTTTATATTTAAAAACTACTTTGGAGGAAAACTCCTGTTTGTGTTGAACGGGTTCCAAGTTGAGAAATAAAAGGAAAACTGGATTTTTGTCTGTGATGCTTTTCTTACAAACATGGTTAATTTCTTGCATTCAGACTTCCGTCGCCCACCTTTCAGATCTGCTGGTTGTTTTATTTCCTGACATCAAATGGACGGGATGATTAAAAGCTGGTTTCTGTGTAAGGGTTTGTGAGGAATGAATATTGCAGCTGTTGTTTGTCTCTTTACAAAAACTCATTTAGTAGAAAAAGATTATTTCTGACAGGATTGATGAGCTAACGGCTAGTCATAGCAAGCATGAAAACTCTTGTAATCTAAAGAATTTAATGGCAACTCATTATTTAATAGACTGTTACATGTCAGTTTAACAATACAAGGTTATTTCATTGTAATTTTATTTGAAGCAGGAATTTGCTGCGTGCTATTGCAATTCATGGCACTGTTGTTTTGCTGCAAGAAGGTTGCAGGTTCAATTTCCAGCACTGACCGTTTTGCTCTACCCATGCATGTGTGGGTTTTCTCAAAGTACTCTGGTTTGTCAGACCAAAAACGCGCATTAAAGAGTAAGTTACCCTCTAACCAGAGTTTTACTCCATCCACGTTTCCTGTTTGAAAAATATGCCACAAGGAGGCATCGTCTGGCTGACAGAGAGGGGAGCGATGCTGCATTTATTCTATCTTCATGTCTATGGCAGCAGTGACTGACAGCACACACCCCCCCCCCCCAACCTCCCCCAGCACACGCTCTCAGAGACTCTCCGTTGGAGAACCAAGCCATTACCAAGCACATACACACACACACACCGCTCAGATAGAGAAGCAAACAGACAGAGCAGCAGAAGGCTTCCTAGTCTGGAACATTTGTCTCCGCCTCCTTCACCAGAGCAAAGAGAGGAGCGACCAGGGAGGAAGGTTTTCTGGAGGAGGCGAGCGACCCTGAGCCGTATCGTTTCATATCGACTCATGAGAGGCGGAGTCAGCCAGACGTGTGGCTGAGACTCATCTGCTGTGCAGTGCAGCCATGTCAGAAATACTGGTTAATGTCTAAAATCCCTAATCAGCCAATGGCGATGGCTGATTCAAATTCAAATGTAATGCAGATTTTTAGCCCGAAGAGGGCACTACACTGACGGTTCTTATGTAGATATTTATACTTTAAATAAGATGCACAAAAAGGCCCAAATAACAAATAAATGACTACACGTCTACACAATACTCATTTATAAAGTTTACTTGCACTTTAATTTTCTGCTCAAAGCTGCACATCTCAACACACACCAATAGGAGGCTCTAGCACAACAGAAATTGAATTAGATATTATCATCATTGAATGAGAATTAATGAAGACATTTTACTGCAGCAGGTGTGCTCTATCAGCTCTATCAATTTCACTTCAATTCAGTTTATTTATATAGCGCCAAATCACGACAAGAGTCGTCTCGAAATTAAGTGTGTGTGTGAATGAAGGAGTGAGAGAGAGAGGCAGAAAAGAGATTTAGCACTTTCTAGCATGCTAGCTAGCTAGCTATTGGCCAGTGCCCCCACAGACATATACTAGACACCTCATAGACTGGCGCTGCCTACTGGAGCTGACATATCAGTGTGGTTGTCATCTAGGATGAGTTTCCATGTGCCCCCAGTGCTTCTATTTCTACTGAGGAAATTGTTCCCCCAGCTACAAAAACACATTTTATTATGCTTTAATCAGACATCTGGTATGGGACGATAATAAAAACATGGATGAATGCATTTTATATTTTAATTGAAACAAATTTGATTCTTCATTTGAATGTATTTCAGCTTTGTGCGTGTGCTGACACTCAGTAAGTCCAGGGTAGTGAATTTGGTGATGTGGTGCAGCCTCACTTTCTGAAACAGGGACAACAAATGACACAAGCATGAAATGATAGTCGTCAATCCTGAAATATTAGTAAATGGGGACTGGAGATCCTCCTCTGACATTAGTGTGCATGATAGGGACACTTGTGAGACATCACAACGAACCATCAGCGTACCTGTCAAGTCTCCCGTTTAGTTTATTTTACCCTTGCTTTCCCAGATTATGGTCATTCATGGAGGACCCCTGAAGCCTTACAGAATATAAAGCAAGAACAAGTATTAGAACACATAAAAAATAATATTACAAAAATGTCACTTTAGATTGTCTTCTGTCTCCCTGCTCACAGATCTTTAGCACAAGCACTGAAGATAGAGAAGATCCTTTACCTATACCATCGTTAATGTGTTTTAGGGAGATGTTCTATCTCAGGATTTATCTAAAGTTCAGGATGGTTAGAAATGTATTTTGTACGTTTCTCCACTGTGTCTAGTTATCTGTTATCTGTTTCTCTAAACTGATGTCATTCAAAGATCCATCAGGTATTTTATACGTTTTTCACAACCATCCAGAAACCCCACATCAAAAGATCTGATCTGCCACTTTAAAGACCTAATTTATTTCATGTATTCATATTTATTTTAGATTTATTTAGCTGATTAGTTTTACTCTCAGATATTAAGCAAACTCATCTCCTTTTATCAGACATGAGACAAGCTTAAGGTGACCCGGTGATGCCTCTCTCCTCCCGATGGCCCCTCAGCAGGTGTTGCCATGGTAACCCTCCCTGTTATCCCTGGTCCTTCATCTATTACTTGTCTTCAATCCATCCCTCCCTCCCTCTCTCTCCTGTCCTCCATTTCTGTTATTTTTCCCAGGCTGTGCTCACCAAAGGACACCCCCAAGCAGACCGAACAGCAAGGCAGCAGGTAGGGAACAGAGACACGAACTTAATGCAACAAGATTAGCACTAACAGCTGGTTTCATGTAAAATATCAGCATGATTGTTTGATTGGTATGAAAGAGCCTTGAAACTGTCGTGTGTTCTCTTTCTTTTTTTAAAACAGCAAAGTCTTCCAAGTCCACCAGGAGAACCCATCATTCCATCATGCCAGCAGTGACCTCTGTGAAACCTCAGGTGTCCATCACCCCCACAGCTCCCAGCCTCCTGACCACCACACGCCTCCATCAGGAGACCCATCACATGGAAGCGCACACCATCGTCATCATCATCATTTTTTGCATCGTCTGCTTCCTGCTCCTGCTGGCCCTCCTCTACGCCTTCTGCTTCCGCTGCTCCATCAGCTCGTCTCCTAAAGAGCCTCACACAGCGAGCGGCTGCAGCCTGGAACCAGAGGACACCACGTACAAGTGCAGCTCATCTGAGAACCAATCGGTTCAAAATGTTGTCTGACTCACTGGATTCAAACAAATAAACAAGAGAAATGTGTGTTGTTGTTGTTGGATTTTACCACCAACTTCCTGCCTGCATCAAAAGGAAAACAAGACCATAAAAAAGCTGTTTTGGAGCTAAAATAGATGTAAAAGGACATAAAAGGACTATGGAGCAGATTTTCTTTAAAAGTAAAAATGATATGCAGGCAGATTAAAATGCAAATGCAACATTTCTGTAGGCAAAATCTATATCTGAAGATAATTATCTTTAATAAAAATGTGTGAGCTAAATCAAAGCCTTAAATGTCAGCATGAATTTTTACGCCTTTGAGGATTAAGGAAAAGATGTTTTGGATCCACAGCCGTTACATTTTTATTTTACTGTACTGACAAATGATTTCATCTTGCCGTTGGCTGTTTCTTTTTTTTTCTTGATGCAGAGCAATAAGCTGACACGTGCAAGATGGAGAACAGAGATGGTGAGGAGCAGAGGAGAGATTCAGTGATAAAGTGCAGCCGTGCAGGAAATTACTGACCTTGTGTCCTGCAGAGCAAATACCTTTTAATATTTAAAGAAACAAATCAAAAGATATAAAAATGTCAGCTTTGGTTTGAGGTCTTCTTTTTAACTTTATTATAAGTAATCAGAAAACCTCAAAAATAAGCAGAGTTGGCTTTGATAAGTGTAAACTCACCACTGGGCCAGGGAGTTTTTAAAGACAGCCTTCTGAAGCCTCCCCTGCACCGTTTTAAGACATTCCCAGAGCAGCTGTTGGCTGCATATGGAATAAACTTCCTGCCGAGCTCATCCCAAACACGTTGTGAGGATTGAGGTTGAGTTGGCCGTGACATGACTGCATGCATTTTTAAATCTCCAAGTTGCATTGCCTAAAGGAAAGCTGGGGGTCATTTTCTTGCTGCGAGGCATAGCTGGGACTTAATAAATGAAACACTAAAAGTGTGATATATGGCAAAGCAAAGCAGGATCATCGCTGAATCAAGATAGCAAACTTTGCCTGCAGCCAGACATCTCCAAACCGTCCCTGAATTTCACCGTGCTGAGGTCACACGCGCTGGAATAGTGCTTTCATTAGTCTGATGGACATTTTATTTTAACCTGTTCTGGTCGGACCCATGGTGAATGTGAGCCCCTTGCTGTGCCAGAGTAGATTTACTGTACTACAGAGAAAGAGTGAGTATACTCTTCCTGTTGGGTAGTTTACGTAATATATAACACAACAGACAGCAGAGTGAACAGCCAGCAGAGAGAGGGGGCAAATAATATATATGGCCGACTAATAGGGCGTCTACGCCCATCTTCTTCTGGTCCATGGCTTTCCTACAGCCAAATACCAGAATGGGAGTCTATGAGCAGATACAATCCTGATCCTGTATGTGCCATGGATGTAACATATGGTGTCTGTAAATTTTAACACATTTTGATGCCAAGAAAGAGCTTATTTTTGACAGGCGGCAAAAGTTATTTTAGGTTTTGTGTGAAAAGACGTGGAGAACTCCAAACTGCTCATCTCACCAAAATGACGTCATCTATGCTCGGTTTACACCTAAGGATTTTCACAGTCTCAGACTAAAGACTGGCAGTGTGTAGGAATCTCATTGGAGTCTCTGCGCGCTCCCGTCGTCTCGATCGTTAAATGTAATGTGATAATCTGCTGTCGGTGACCCGACTTATGCCAGTCTTTCTCTAGTCTTTCACTTCCAGCATGCTAGATATTGTCTCTAGTCAGAGTGTAGTCGTAGTGACGTACAACAATCAACAGCCAATAAAATACGTTCTCACAGCGGAACCAGGAAGCTCCGTCAGTCATAACAACACAAACATGTCTACAGACGTTGAAATAAGAGCTCCAAGCAGGCGAAAGTGGACCGTGGAGAGAGAGGAGCGCTTGGTGGAGCTGTGGGCAGAGCAGCCGTGCCTTTTTGACGTAAACTGCCATTCATACCACGACGGGGTGGAGAACGGAAAGAAGTGCCCATATTCTCTGACGCTTTCTCTTCTGCTTCTTTTCTGTTTCACAAATAGATATAAATCACTGGCAGGGCAGCCAGCTAATTGGAGTTAGCACAACATCTGTAGCTCGTGATTAACAACATGATGCATTTATGTAGGAGTCCAAGTCACAAGAACAAACATTATGATGGAGCTGGTTCATCACATTCAGACAAGCCAACACACAGATGAGACCAATTCCAGCATTCTGGTGGGACTGGGAGAGAAAATGTTCTCAGGATGCACAACATGCCATAATAACCAGTTAGGACTGGACAGAATCTGATGGTAAAACCAGGGTAAATAATGAAAGTTTATCTATTGCAGGAAACCAAGCTGCATGGCTTGAATGACTTGATTTACTGAAGCAGACTTGACTTGACTTAGTTTGGTCTGACTGGATATGAACTGGAACAGACTGCGTCTGGTCTGCAGGGAGCTTAAATCAGGAGGACGTTGGATTGGAAACAATCAGCAAGCGAACATGCTTGGGTCATTAGGTGCAGAGCAGAGAGAACATGAAAACAGATCAGCGACAGGTGTGAAGCAGTCTCAACATGCTACAAGGGACTCCACGTTATATGCTGCCACAGCTCGTTTAACTTCCCAACAACAAGGCCTGAACGCTCCAGTTTGGTGGGATGAGAGTGAAAAGTCTCGGCATCAGCCTGATCCCCACTCCGGTGTGAAGACCGGAGGGAGCTAGAGGATTCCCTGGGAAGGTAAAGGTGACAGAAATGCAAACCAGGAAGTGCACTGTTCCACCAGCAGCCTCTCCTGAGTGGTCTAAGGCCTTCATTTACAAAGAAGGTGTTTTAAGACTAAATATTTTACTTTGGTCCACTAGCCATTAGCTTGTCCATCCAATTATAACTGATCTCTCTTTTTTCAAACTGAGGTTGTTCAGAGAGTTATCCACTAAATCTAATATGTTCATGGTTTCTAACCTTCCCACAGAACCATCATCATCATGGCTCCTGCGACGGGTCGGGTGTCGTCCCGCTCCGGTGCGTTGGGTCTACCAGGTGAACCAGTTGTTTCCATTGCTGGCGGTCTTGTTCCAGCTGTTCTGCATTTGCCACAATTCTGAGTTGTTGAATGTCAGCCGCTACAACGTCAAGCCATCGAGTGCAAGGTTTACCTCGTGGACGTCTCCAGCCGGCAGGCCTCGGGTCAAGCTGCAAACACATAGGTGGGCCCCATATGGGATCTGTATGGGCAAGCCGTATGGGCCCTACATGGATTTTCAGTGAGTTTGACTCGAACACCAGCAAACCCCTGTGGGGCCACCATGGAAACCACGCACAAACCCTTTTAGAACCCATTCGGCTTGCACATACAGATCCCATATGGGGCCCACCTATGTGTGCTGGCTGGAAACAGATCTGAAATCAGTCAGCAGAAGTTCTCAATGACACAAAACCAGAAGTACGACAAGCTTCGTGAAAGTAAAATTTAAGGTGCCATGTCTTCAGATCTCTGATGACAAATGATTCAGTCCTGGTTCTTTCCTAAGACTGGCACCTGCAATCAGCCTCCGCTGAAACCTTCGGGAGACACTTAGCTGGCGTTATCACGAACGTTCCGCCGTAGAGGCAGGATCGCTGATAAAATACCGAATCAACAAGCAAGGAATAACAAGTGTGTCAGGCCTCTGGAGCCAAAACAGAATCAATCACTGTCATCTTATAGACAGTAAATGTTTATTCTGTTTTCTGATATGAGAAAATACTAAATTAAAGCCACAGATGAGTCATTATGTCTGTAGTCAGGGATTTATAAAGATGTTTGCATGTGTGCTGATGCTCATTCATAAACAGAGAAAAGCTACATTTAAAGTTTAACGAGTATAAATGAATTCTTTATTGCTGCCCTGCATGTATAAGTTAAACCAAGCACCAAATTCAAACAATGCCGTCTCACTGAGACGCTCTTCAGTCCTTTTTCTGACTGCTTCCCATTGATGTGCCTCGACTTTGATCTCACTTCAGTTAGAGCCAATTAAAGGGAACCATATGAGGGACGGCTCTGGTTCTTTTAGGTTGTATTTCAGAAAAGTCGAATCCAGTGAAGGAGACATGAAGAGAATGAAAGAAAATTGCAATCACAGAATTATAACATCCCACTCCTAACATTTAAAGTTATTTTCTAACTTACAGAACTTCTTTTGCTCTTTTGATCCCAGAAAGATTAAGAAAAAAATAGTTTAGATTGCATCTCAGCTTCGTGGACGAGAGGCGATGTGGAGCTGCAAAAGCCTGAAAGGATGGAGCAACTCTGAGCAACTGCTGGAATATAAATAAATATATAAATGAATTAGAGCTGAACTCATTTTAAGGCTAATGAACAATGCATCTACAGAACCGGCAGAATCAGCTTTGCCAACAAAACTTCATTAAACTCAGGGCCGTTATGACGAGCTGCATCGCTGTTAGTTTGCTGCAGCATCAATAATGTAAGCAAGGCGACGTGGCATTTAGCGTTTCAGCAGCCTGATCGATACGGGCAGATTTTGCCTGTGAAACAAAATGTTTTCCAAGAGGAGGGAGGGAGATGTTTTGGTAATGTACTCTGAGGAAAACACTCTCAGTTGCAAATGGGTTCCCATTAGGCTCACAAGAGCTGCACTGTTTGATTACAAGCTAATTAGCAGCTCATTTCATGCATGGTAAGTGCTGCTAGAATGGGCCCCTGATTTGATTCACTGCCCAGGCTTTTATTTCCAGACTTGTAATTCACTTTGGTTCTCTCTACTTTTTTAGGATGTTTTCCTTTTTCAGCAGCAGCATTTTTATTAAAGAACTGTGCGTAGACGGGGTTTATTTTGAGGGGGGTTCCCAGGAGGAGGATGGACCTCACGCGTCTGGTTTGAAGCTGCAGCTCTCGACTGCTTTAAAACTCTAAACGAGGAACAACAATGTGTTTAGAGTCACTCTAAAGGATTTAGCATTTCCCCAAAATTACTCATTCAACATTTTTGGAGAGTGCGCTAATTCTTGGCAGTGGTCACGTTAGCACACAAGTACTAGTCTGTCATGATTATGTTTCTGTTAAGAAGCCAGTTTCAGATTAGGGAAATGTGGGGAATGCCTAAATGGTCGTTATGGTTTTTCAGTTGGATTTTCCTTTCTGGCCTGATGGCAGCTGGGTGTTTTGTGTCCAACAATCACGAGAAGTCATTAAAAAACACAAAATTCTTTGTCTTTAAAAGTTTTTGACAAATGGTAAGAAAAAATTAATAAATCATTTTATAGTGACAGAATAAAACCACCAGGGGGCGAGCCAACAGGAATGTCCTTCCTGCAGTTTGATCCTTTAATCGTTATGGATCCGAGAAAAGGGATTAAAGTCATTCTATAACAGTAACTAAATAATCAGGATCATTTTCCTGTCTGAAGACAAATAAAACTGGAGATGAAGAAATTTCATTTCAAATAGAAACTAGCCAACAAAACTGTATTCATCACATTTAAATCCAGATCCAGAGACTTCAATCGTGCTCCAGAACATTTTGTGTTTATGTCCAAACTTGATCTGTGTCCATGTACAACTTACAACCTTATTTATTTATTTATTTTTCGTCAGGCATTAAAAATGTATGTGCATATTACACTAATGTTACACAGAGCCACGGTGAAAGAAAATCACTGTGAATCTGTTAAAGGTGTAAACATCTGAAAAAGTTGTCCAGAAAATATTAAATTATATTATGTTTAGATACTTTATATAAACATTATTTTTTGTTACAGTATGGAAAACAAAGTTGAATGACTTCTATATTTTGGGGGGATTTTGCACTGTGTTATTTTTGTGTGTGTTTTTGGTATTTTACTTTGATCTTATAAGGTAAAAGTGTTATATGTGTGCACATTAGAAGCTTTGGATACACGGGCCAGCTGAAACCAGTTGTTTGTTTTGTACCAAAATAAAAATGTATTCATTCAGAAAAAAATTCAGTCATTCAGTCATTGGTGCACAGAGAACCACTCACTACCGCTTCATGAATAGAACAATATTATATACAGTATATTTTCCACAATGCAATAAATGTTATACCTACATACTTTCTTAATCATGATTATGACTCCATCAGTGCCCCAGGGCAGCTGTAGCTACATTGTAGCTCATCCCCACCAGCGTGTGAATGTGTGGATGACTGATTGTGTTGTGAAGCGCCTTGGGGGGTTGTAGAACCCTAAGAAGGCGCTATACAAATACAGGCCATTTACCAATTACCATTTTTATTTTCAAACCTGTTTTAAAACAGTTTTTTATCATGACTTTTGTATAGAGCCCTTTATACAGTATCTGCACTGACATAAGGACAATAAAATGATTGGAGTCTGAATCTGAAAAAGTAAAATAACATAAGATAGAAATTTATTGATCTGTTCACCTCAGCTGAAATTAGCCAAGTGGGCTGTTTTTTATCGAGAGGAGCCAGTTGAGGTGGCTCGGGCATCCAGTTAGGATGCCTCCTGGACGCCTCCCTGGTGAGGTTTTCCGGGCACGTCCAACCAGGAGGAGACCCAAAGGAAGACCAGGGAACGTCTTGGGATTCCCCCGGAGGAGCTGGCCCAAGTGGCTGGGGAGAGGGAACTCTGGGCCTCCCTCCTTAAGCTGCTGCCCCCACGACCCGAAAGCGGATGAAAATGGATGGATGGATGGATGGATGGATGGATGGATGGATGGATGGATGGATGGATGGATGGATGGATGGATGGATGTTTGAGACACTGACACCATGTTTGTATGCACCGATGATCCATCTTTGGGAACACTTGTGGATTGGCACTGGCCCAGAAAAGTTCCAAAAAACAAACATTAAAGTGGTCCTAGAATGCAGTTAATCAACAATCTAAAACAGCTTTGAGCCTCTAAAAAGCATCAGAAATGTTCTTTAGGCTTTCATCTGTCCCAGGAGCCCTGATACAGGCCATTCTAAACCCCCCAAACCAGCCTTGCTGTGAAAAGAGCTGTTTGCCCCTCCCACTCGGCCAAGACATGAATATGATAATGAGCTGCTTGCTGATTGGTTGGTTTCCCCAGAAGGCCTCAGACACATGCAGGTTTGAGGAGGCGTGGCTCCCCCTTATGACGTGTTTTCTCAGAACAGAAGGTTTTCTCACCTTTTTCAACTTTCTAATTTACATAAAAAGTAGGTCACACATGGCTTTGACTTTTTGGCATGCTACTGTTGACCACCCAAGCTGTCTTTATTCAACAACAACAAGGAAAATGTTTTACATTCTAGGTCCTCTTTAAAGCCAATATTCTATGATTAAATGTTTAATCTAGAGTCTTTCACAAAATGTGATCCTTCAGTTTTTTGATCTGGTTTGTGAGTTCCACTGGGCTGGCAAACATAAAAACTTGACATACTAGGGCCCTCATTTATCAACCGTATTTACAAACAGATCTGTGCGTATTTCGTAAGTAGGAACGATTTTCCTGAGCTCAGAGGAGGCTGCAGTATCAACAAACATTTGCTAACAAGAACAAAACTAAACAGAACATGCAGACGACTCTTTAAATGTAAACTGTAACAACAGAATATGTTCATTCAGTTCATTTCTCTACGTTTCTTCATTTTTAATCTTATATCGAACCGTTATTTCTTTATTTCTGACAGGAACCTCTCCTCTGTCCTGACCGCGTTTACAATAATAAAATTACAACCTCTGCAACTAGTTTGTTCTCTTCTAAATCAACAGTCAGTGCCTCGATCTCAATGTCAATAAAGTTTTTCTTTCTTTCTTTTTTTTCAGGAAGAACGCAGGGAATCCCCTCATGAGCAGCGCATGTAGTGTGACCAAATATGGTTAATTGAGGGCGTTTCTGTATGTAAATGACGGTGAACGGACACGAGCACCTGGGTACGCACAGGTGGGATTTATCATCACATGATTGCAGAGGAACATGCGTACGAGAGGCCACTGCATGTTTCATTAATCAGGCTTTTGACGTTCGTACGAACATCCTAAATTTTTTTCGTAGGAGGGAATATAGGACAGTTTCTACGAATGTTTGATAAATGAGGGCCCTGGGCTGATAAATGCAAACTGAAGCCAAAATACATCAAATGCCCCCTAGTGGCAGGCTGCAGTACATGTTTTAGGACCCACTGCCTCCATGTAAATGAATGAGATACTTTACAGGCTAAGAATTAATGATAACCCTAAGATAATTCATCCAGACTTGCTGCTGTAACCCTCAACTCTTTTAAATTTGATTAGTTTGAATTGGTTATTTTCCTACTTTAAATCCCAACTGTGCTTGGGTGAGAAAGATCATACCTCCACTATAAAACGTCCTCCATCAGTGAGTGAAGGTCTGCTACTGTTTCACAAAAACAAGGGTGAGCTTTAAAGTCTTTTAACGTTTGAATAGAAACTTGTTCCATGCATTGGGATCTTAGCCCTATGATAGAGCCATGCCAGTTATACCAGAGCTAAACCAGTATATGCAGCTCCTCCCTGGATGTCTGAACTCCAGCAGTGAATCTGATTTTTGCAGAAAAAGCTCAATTGCTAATGCAAATATGTGAAGACATATTTCCAACTGTACACCTGTGAAGGCAAACATGGACTAAAGCGCAAAAGATGATTAATATTCCCTGCATGTATGTAAGCCATCGTGAAGCCTGACTGGTCTCTCTCTCTCTCTCTCTCTCTCTCTCTCTCTCTGACCGCCTTTGACTCTTTGCATGACTCCCTTGATGAATTCCCTCTCACACAGCAGCTTGCATGTTATTCCTCTCTGGATTGAAGCTCAAACTGAGCACTGTCATGACGGCTCCCCAGTTGATTGACTTCCAGCAGTCCTCCCGACGGCAACGAGAGTTCAGAATGATGACTTCTTCAGTGCTGTGAGATGAATTTTAATGCGTTTAGCTCTCAGCGTGGAAAGATAAAAGACTACTTAATTTTGCTGCTTTTGCTTTCTGCTGCTCTCAGCGCAGCCACCGCGGTCTTATCTCAAGGCCAACGGGCCAAAGCATTTTTAAGGTGGTCTTTCATTGTAAGCCCTTTAGTCTGAGTGGTTCTGCGTTGTTCTGGTGTCAGCTGTCAGTTCCCTGTAGCGGTTCACAGCTGACATGAACACAATGTGGAAACCTCTGAAACAGATCAGAAGAAGTGGTTTGGTCACATTTTCTGTTCCTGGGTCAGCCTGAAATCTATTACAGCACCAGAATCAGACTATAGCACAACACACGATCTGATCCCAGTTAAACTACGTAGTTCTAAAGACACACAAAAACAGTCATTCAAAACAACTGGCCACCAATTCAAGTTTCTAAAACTGAACAATGTCTTTATTAATAATTCTGATTGACAATTATGTTATTTGGCTGGGATCACCTAAAGCAAAATAAGGACAATAATTCTGTTTCACCTTGTAAAAAACGTTTTAATAGTGAAAATGGTTTATTTTATGCTAACATCTGTTTCGTTATTGTGACCTAGAAAGGTCTGACAAGCCTGAAATATTAAATAAAAACAAAAGGGTTATTTTTGAAGATCAGCATTGTTTCAAGCTAGAGAGTCACATGAAGAATCTTTATCATCCAGAGTTTCATGTTAAAGTTTCATTCTAAAGCAGTGGTGCCCAGACTGTTAGTTTTACATGTTGAAAGTCTAAGTAAGAGAACAAAGTATCGTCACTAAACAGCAAAAAGAGCTGTAATCACTGGAACTCATCGTTTTTCACTTTGAGAAAACTAAAGAGAGAATTTATAATCCAAGCATCAAAACAATTAAAGTGATAAAGGTCCTAAAGTAAGAAGACAGAAGATATTCTTTACAGGAACAAAGAGAAGGACCTTATGGATTCATGCAGAACGAGGCGTACGTATGCTGAGAGTGTTGATTAGTAATTGACAACAGCTGTGCTGATTGCTCATGAAATACAGGTGTTACACGAGGAGCTGGAAACAGAACATCTCCATGATCGTAACCTTTTAAATGAAATTCCTATTTTTTCCTTTCAGCAGGTATAATTATTTCCTAAAGGCAGACAGCAGACGAATGATCACATGAATCTGTCCACAGGCAGAGCGTGCACTCAGTTCAGAAATGTTCTTTTAAAATTAACTGGTGCTGTCTCTATGGGCCCTCCACAGTCCAACCTTGAATTTCATCCAGTATGTTCTAAGTGTGTGCTTGTGTGTGTGTGTGCGTGTGCGTGTGTACAAAGTGCCTTTTATAGCCCACTGTGTGATGCTCAGGCCCCATATGTGCCCGGGCCTGTCGGTAAGCTCAGCCTTCATCTGGGAGACCCTCCTCTCCTCTCTCGTGGACTATGGCAGGTATGAGGATGCTTGTAAACCAGACACTCAGCACCCTCACTGAGGATCTTCTTAGCCCTTCACCTTCAGCAGGCCTCAATATGCTGCACTGGTTTGCTCAAGTACATATGTTTATTAGAAAAGAGAAGCTTCGGCTAAAATGACTGACACTTAATATTTATCGTTGAAACTTTGTTTTTGTTGTAGCAGTTGGGATGAATATAATGAGTTCTAATGTGAGCTAAACCCACATGACGATGTTATCTGAACCATGAGATAATAATTAACTTGTACTCTAACTGGGTTCTGAGGTGTTCAGTACAAATAACAGCAAAACTACAAGTCCCAAGAAGCACTGGGACAGCCTCAGCAGCATTAGCTGGTGTGGTCTAGTTTTATCATGTTTACTCATTTATGTGCTTTTGTCTAAAGCACCTCACAGGTTACATAACATGCATGTTTTGGTCTGTAGGAGGAGGCTGGATCACCAGGATAAACCAGGATGGGAAGAACAAGCTGACTCCATGCAGAAAGCACAGCTGGGATTCAAACCTGTGACCTTAGAGGTTAGACAGCAGTGCCCACTTGTGTTGTCGGACTTTGCAATAGATCAGCGTTAAAATCTGTCATGCACATTTATTTTAAAAACAAAAAACCTAAAGCTGAGTTTGTGTCACAGCTGATCTGAAAATCTAACTTTGAGCTTCTTATTAAATCAGATTGATGCTGATGAGGAAAAAAGATGATGGAACTCTAAAATGTGACTGAGCTGCAGGTTTTCAGCACCAAAACGCCGCCCCTGTTCCACATACAAGCTGCTCAAATGATCTCAGACACGTGTGAGCTACGGGAGACGTCAGACTGATTCACCTCAGGCTGGAGAACTTCCACAGCTTTCCTGATCCCAGATATTATTGAACCTGCTTTTATCAGAGCTACATGCTGTCTGCTTCCATTTATGTTCACCTTCTCTTAATATTTTCAGGAGGAATGTTTAAATTTAGAAATTATTTTATTGGCAAATGTTAAATTTGGTCTTATTTGAAGAAAACAACATTAAATCAGGTGTTCTGACTTGAGCCAGGTTCTGCTGGAGGTTTCTTCCTGTTAAAGGGGAGTTTTCCTCTCCACTGTCACTACATGCTTGCTCAGTATGAGGATTGCTGTAAAGTCTCTGACACAACAAGTCAGTGACTCGATGCAATCTGCAGGGTTAGATAATAATTAATAATTAATCTTGGGGTCAAATTTCAGAGTAAACGTTTTTTGCATGGGACATCTAAAGAGTAAGTGTCACTTGAGTGGTTGCCCCTTATACGACTTTTATTCCAAATAGCTTTTGCTTAAATCTGTGGTGTTTAATGATCTTTAATTCTTTTGTTATTTGACTCTGTTCATAACTTTTATGGACAGGATTTCTAGGTGCAGTCAAGGTGGTGAGGGGATCCGTTTTGGTGGCCTAAGGATCAGGTCTCTGCTTTTTGCAGATGATGTGGTCCTGTTGGCTTCATCAGAACGTGATCTCCGGCTTTCGCTGGAGCAGTTCGCAGCCGGGTGTGAAGCAGCTGGGATGAGAATCAGCTCCTCTAAATCCGAGACCATGGTCTTGAGTCGGAAAAGGGTAGAATGCCTTCTCCAGGTCAGGGACCAGGTCCTGCCCCAAGTGGAGGAGTTCAAGTATCTCTGGGTCTTGTTCATGAGTGAGGGAAGGGTGGAGCGTGAGATCGACAGGCAGATTAGTGCTGCGTCTGCAGTGATGCGGGCGTTGTGCCGTTCTGCCGTGGTGAAGAGAGAGCTGAGCCGAAAGGCGAAGCTCTCAATTTATCGGTCGTTCTACGTTCCTACTCTCACCTATGGTCACGAGCTTTGGGTAGTGACCGAAAGAACGAGATCGTGGATACAAGCGACCAAAATGAGTTTTCTCCACAGGGTGGCTGGACTCTCCCTTAGAGATAGGGTGAGAAGCTCAGCCATCCAGGAGGGGCTTGGAGTAGACCCGCTGCTCCTCCACATCAAAAGGAGCCAGTTGAGGTGGCTCGGGCATCTGATTAGGATGCCTCCTGGACGCCTCCCTGCTGAGGTTTTCCGGGCACGTCCAACTGGGAGGAGACCCAAAGGAAGACCCAGGACACGCTGGAGGGACTATACCTCTCGGCTGGCCAGGGAACGCCTTGGGATTCCCCCGGAGGAGCTGGCCCAAGTGGCTGGAGAGAGGGAAGTCTGGGCTTCCCTCCTTAAGCTGCTGCCCCCGCGACCCGACTCCGGATAAGTGGAAGAAAATGGATGGGGATGGACATTTGACTTTAAAGTTTTGATGTAGCCTTATTTTGTTTGTGAAGCACTTTGTGATTTTTACTGTGATCAGTGCTTTACACATAAACTTTACTTAGTAAAAAAACAGCCTCTAAAGTAATGAAGAGTTTTTAATTGTTGATGTGTTTTTTAAGTGCAGGTCTTTTTAAAATGTTACATTCAAAACATTTTCCATCAATCACTAGCAGCTAGATATTTGTTAGCAAAGTGATAAATCTAAAACTTCATAAATGCAGCACAAAGGCATTTGAATATATGCATCCACTGAAGAATAGCCTTTTTATTCTGTTTCCCGTCACAGAAAACGGCTTTTGAAAGGCAGAATTATCAAAAGAGACTTGTCAGAATCTGAGTGGTTTCATATGTCATGAGCCTGGGAATAATGTGACGGGACAGATTCCTTTTAATCACAAAGGAGGAGCTCAACAATAGCTGAAATGTTCTTTAATAATAGAAGAAAATGGCTAAAAACTCTTCTGAATTCTTTTCATTATGAAGTAAAAAAGTTTTTCTACTTAAAATTCATGTTTGAATAAACCCATACATTGGCAGCAAGTCCTCACCTTACCTTTCTGCATCTGCAGGTGAGTTTCTGAGACAGGATGAGTTTGCATTTTGTTTTATTCCAGGGCCAGGAGGAAACCCACTGGGAGATAGTGGTGGGCAGGTGCAAAATCAATTTCCAATCTCAGCAGATAAAGAAAATGTTTTTTCTCCCCCAGCAGCCTTCTGCTGAGTCCAGTAAATCAATTCGATGGGGAGAAAAATGCATGATAAAATCTCACTTGAGCTGAAAAAAGGGCAAACAAATACAAAGGTCACCTCCTAAAGAGTGTCACAAAGAAGAGTTTATGCAGAATCAACTGGTGTTTTTCTGGTTTGTGAATCAAACAAAAACATGAGTGAATTTTGGTTTGCTACAATCTTTTCCTCTGCTGAGAGCCGCATAATGCTCCTAACTAAGAGGCGACTGAAAGAAAAGAGATGTCAAAGGTCTCCTGCTGTCAGAAAATGAAACACCGACCTGCTGCTGAGTTCAACTTTTGGCCCTAAACAAGGAAACAGTCCCGCCCCGCCGTCACTGCTACTTCATCAGCAGCAGGTTTGTTTGTGTTTGTTTGCTGTGGATATGATGGATGCTTGGCCTCTCTGCGTCAGAGTCTGGACAACTGCTACACACACACACACACACACACACACACACACACACGCAGGCAGAGAGGGGATCCGGTTTTTATTATCAAAGCAGCCCGAGGTCAGGATGTAAATCTTTGTGCTTGCCCCTACCCCCTAATCGCCTTTTTATAACCCCTCCTCAGTTCATCCTCACTCTCTCACCCGTCTGCTAAAATAAACTCTGTGAGCTCAGCGCTGGAGGCATCCCCACTTCGGGTTTTTACAGACTGGACCTGGTCTACTGAGAAGCGGGAGAGCTGAGGCTGGAAGCATCTCGGGTCTGGTCTGGGACAGAAGTACCAGAACCACTGAGAGTGGCTCAACAACTGAGGGAACAGGAAGCAAAGGTAAGAACTAGAGCAAAGTTAGCACAGTTGTGGCATCCTGGTCAGAAAGTATGGATTGTACTTGTCTTTGTAGGATCAATTATTAGTTTTCCTAGTTAAAACTTTCTACTTTTGTTACTAAATGTGAAGAACTTAACCCTTTCATGCATAAACCAGAGCAAGTTTTCTTCCTATAAGTTTTTTATTCCTTTTTAGATTTAAAAAAAAAAGTTTTTGTTCCAAGAGAATTTTTGAAACAGGAGTTTTTAGCATCTCTATACTGTTATAAAATAAGATAGAGTCTAAAGTGGAGGCTTGTGTGCAAGTAAACCATCAGTACCCACACCCTTTATTAACAGCTGTCCTCTGTAGGGAGCCCTAGGTATTAAAGGGTCATAAATGTTTTTCATGATAATAATAACCTGTTCTCATCTATCAGTGGGCAGAGGATGATGCATTCAGGGCTGGATGAAGTGACCAAGCAGAGGATGTTGCAGGCTAAGGCTCTGTCTCGGGAGGCCAGAGGAGGTGAGTGTACAGCATGTGAAGGAAACAGGTGACTTTTTTAGTTTATGCATTAAACCATGAAGTATTTTCCTCCTTATTCTGTCTGAGAGTGAGATCAAAGCTGGGTGTGTCAGATGAAACTGAGCTTGGATACAAGTGGACAAAGATACCCCAAAATCCCAGGAGATGCTGCTTCTTGTTGAAATTCTTCAGAAACATTCCAGCAGGGACGATCCCAGCTGCATGTTTGTTTCCCAGCGCCGTCCTGCCAGCTAGGCTTTGAAACCAAGTCTCGTAAACTCAGCAAAATGTGACTCCCACCGCTGAATTTCTACACAGGCCGATCAAAGGCAGCTCCTCCAGGGTGGCGTACGCCCAGACCTCTCCCGACACTTATCACGCGCGAGTAGAAAGGGCCATCTGCTCTGACACAAGCCTTTCATCCAGAGATCCTATTTATATGCCCCCTTTCCCGTTTAACTCTGAAGCACAACAAACATTACACACCACTTGACATCATCTTGAGGCTATTTCAGACCCCTCCGTCACGCCGTGATGGAACACAAGAAGAGGCTCAGAGGAAAAGCTGCATGGATACTTACGTGATGTTGCATCTGGTTTCAGATCAGTCCCTCTCAGCTGTCTCGTGTTGACAGAAAACAGAAGAGCAGTGCAGACTTGTTTGTTGCTTTTAATCTTCAAATCTCATTCATTAAAACAACAAATTTAAAAAGGCTGTGACAATATCAATAATGTGATTAAGTGTTTGATCAGACAGATTAGATGTTTATTTCACTTGAGGAAGTTTCAACCAAAGACGGATTTTGTCCTATCAGCTTGATCTTGTTTGTTATTTTCCATCCATGCCTGCATTTTAGGACAATCAAGGAGAGTTAGGATGGAGTTCAATTAAGGGAGAGGAAACAGAGAAAAGAAACAGACTGTTAGAAAACAATGTTTAACAATAGAATAATTAAAAGAAACTGAAGGAAATCAATGAATCAGAAGAAATGACATGGATTTGCGATCCCTCTGATCCTAAATCAGCAGAGAACAAGTCCAAAAGCCACTCTCTGTAATGGTATGGGATTGTATCATTGGCTTCAGTGAATGTATTTTTGCATTAGCAGCATTATTGTAGAACAGTTGCATTCATGTTTTTAATGTTTTTGAGGAGTCTATTTATATAATAACAGGAAATTCCCATCTCACCCTCAGCGGGTGGTCTCATCCTTCCAAGCTCGGGTCCTCTACCAGAGGCTATCAACATATATATATATATATATATATATATGTATGTATGTATGTATATATACAAATACACACATATATACATACTGTATATATATATATTCCTGCAGGATGCTAGGCAAAGAGGCCCCTGAGACAATCCACCACATAACTGCAGGGTATAAGATGCTGGCAGGGAAAGCAGACATGGAACGCCACAACCAAGTGGCTGGCGTAGTGTACAGGAACATCTGTGCAGAGTATGAACTGGAAGCCCCAAGGTCAAAGTGGGAAACACCCCCTAAGGTGGTAGAAAACGAGCGAGCCAAGATCCTGTGGGACTTTCAGATCCAGACCGACAAAATGGTGATGGCGAACCAACCGGACATTGTGGTGGTGGACAAACAACAGAGGACAGCCGTTGTGGTTGACGTGGCAATACCAAGTGATGCAACATCAGGAAAAAGGAACACGAGAAACTAGAGAAGTACCAGGGCCCCAAAGAAGAACTTGAGAAAGCCTGGAGAGTGAAGACATCGGTGGTGCCCGTGGTCATCGGGGCACTGTGGGTACAACCACAGACATAAATACGTAGACGCCTCGTGGACTGGTGCTGCCTAGTGGCCGACCGCCATCTTAGATGGGTCTCCATTCGTCCCCAGTGCATTTATTTCTACTGAGGAAGGTGCTTACCCAGCTAAAAAACACATTTTATCAACACATGGTATGGCATGATTATTAAAATATAAATAAAATAAAACAAAATCAATTAAAATATAAAATCCCATCAGGTATGCTAGAAAAGTCAATAATAATCCCATGTGATCTGTTTTCAGTAGTATGCCGGTTGTTGCAACTGTAGACTGCACAAAAACAGGCATAGTTGCAAACTCTATGTTGACTTTAGAGAGTGAGGAGACCCATCCAATATGGCGGCGACGCTGTTACGCTCTCCAATGGGGCGTCTACGTATTCATATCTATGGGTGCAACTCAGTTTCTCAGATGTTGAACTCACTTTTTCTGTGGTATTAGCTGAGAGTCATTCATGCTAACAAATCATGGAAGATCTTGGGTTATTGAGCAACATCGTGCACAAAGTTATTTTAAAAAATTGCCTATAACTCCATCTCTTCTCAGCATAAGATGATTTAGGTTTGAAACAGTGGCAAATGTGACATCTTAAGGGAATTCTGGGCACTCACTTTGGAAGGTGCTGCTGGCCTGGAAAACACCTTTAAAGGTCTCGTTCACTGAGAAACTGTGTAATACTTCTTTTTGAAATTTGATTAGTCACTTCCAGTTGCATTTGCTGAGCATGAAAATTTTCTTCCACCCCCATTGCCTGCATTAGCTGCATAAAGAAAATAGATGGGGAAGCTATCGGGCCAGAAAATGCCACGTCTTCCACATCACACCCACCTTGATCTGAGACTGTAGGAAGGAGAGAGCAGATCGCGTCTCGGCTCGTAGAAGCTAACTATTAGCAACTTCACCACATGATGGAACAGGTTCAGGCGTGTTATTTGTGGAGAAAAACATTAATGTTGTATTTTTTTAACCAAGAAAGCAAATGGAGGCAGTGGAAGAGTCGTGGATTTTTTAGCCAATCAGAGTGGAGATGTTTGCATATCATGAATATTAAAGCTGTTGTAGCAAATTTGGAGGTTTTGAATGCAAACACGGTCATGGATCACTCACCCCTCTCCTTGGGTATCTTCCCTGGATCTGCATCCACCGGAACTGGAAACCCACATTGCCCGAGGACACCAGAAAGCGCTAAACACCAGTCACCATTTTCTACATCCAAACGTCTTTTATTGTCCGTGGCGTTAAATGGTGTTTTTCTTTTTGGGACTCTGGTAGTTTGTCCTAAAGTTGAAGTGGTAGCAGCTGGCTGTTTCTCCTTCTCTGATGTTATTGAGCGGAGAACCTCTCACACCAGTGGTGTTCTATTGATAAATACATGAGTGTGTGATGATATGAGGACCCAGGGAAGTGTGGAAGTGCAGCGGTTCGGCGAGACCGACAACTGGATGGTCCAATAGTTGCTTTTTGTCCTAAACGTGTTATTGGCAGAGGTCTTAGGACAAATGCAAGAGAACCACTTTTTTAATATTTTTCATATTTTTTTAAACTCCACAATATATTTATATATACTATGTTAGAATGTTATTAAGAGGCATGAAGCTAATTTGTTTTCCAAATTTGCTATAGCAGCTTTAATGACTAAGACTCCAAATCCTGCTCACTCCAACTAACTTCTACTTCCTGAATCCTGATACAGGAGCGCGAGAGCTTTATTCTTCACAGAAAATGACTCACAAGGCATTTATTCCTACTAGAGACCACAACAAGTTTATTTTTTTAAAAAAAGTAAATAT
This sequence comes from Aphyosemion australe, assembly GCA_006937985.1. Lineage (NCBI taxonomy): Eukaryota > Metazoa > Chordata > Actinopteri > Cyprinodontiformes > Nothobranchiidae > Aphyosemion > Aphyosemion australe. Next base: position 120,993 of record SSNS01000417.1, read on the forward strand.
AGCCTAAAAGCTAATTTTACCTTATTCTGTTCTGCGTGTGACAGGTCTGAATTTGGGCAAGAAGATCAGCGTTCCTAAAGACGTGATGATGGAAGAGCTCAACCTCTCCTCTAATCGAGGCTCCCGCATGTTTCAGGAGAGACTGAGGAGAGCCGAGAAGTTCACCGTGGAGAACGCCTCCGACAGTCCTTACAACATCAATGTAAGGAGCTTAAAGACAACACAGAGCACGATTATTTCCACTTAACTCCAATCTACATTAAACATTAAGACCAGAACTCATCTGACACAGGATTTTTCAGGTCCCAGTAATTTTCTTTGTGTATTCTGTTTTCATTAGTAGGAAATCGTTGCAGTAATTGGGGTGCATAACTGATGATGCCTACGGTGATTTGAGTTTTGAATGCATCCACTGATATCTAACGTGTTTCAGGTTCATCTTGAGGCTGATCCTCCCCAGCAGATAGCCCTGGAGCCACAGGGAGGGAAAGAGAACCAGGCTTTCTCCATCCCCGGTAAGCATAGCCTGGTCATGAACCTTCAGAAGACTGTAGCAAAGAAGGGCTGTCCCGATGTCCTTGCTCCAGGTAAACTATAACACTCGGGTGAAGAATGGATTGCCACAGACAACAAGAATGCCAAAGCTTGAGCAATGCATGGACACCATCAGAGCTCACCTTAGCAATGGAAATGCACCGAGAGCATGAATCGGTTTTATTATAATTAAACTCCGGGGAGTTGGCAGTTTGTGGAAAGTCATTATCTGTCAGCATCTTTGCTGAGAGGCTGTTGTAAATTTGGCCTGGCAAAAGGCACTGCTTACAGTCTGACTGATGAGCGACTAAGCTCTGTTTATTATCAGGGATTCACACTGAGATCTAATTACTGCCATTCCTATTCCTGACAGGAGAGGCATCAAAGAAATTTGTATGTAAATGTTACCCGCGTGTGCTTTAATCCAGCATGTCTATGTGTTCCTCTGGCAGGTTTTGCATTAAATTGAACAAATATTCATTTTTCTCGACTTAGAGATCCACATTCCAAAGACTAAATTATATCTTTTACAAAGGCACCAGACCTTTAGCTTGATCTATCTTCTCCGTTTATTCAATACGTTTTTTTGTCTTTGCCAGGATATTCAAGACCATTAAAGGAAATTCCCCATGAGAGGTTCAACACAACCGTAATCCCCAAGTCCTACTGCTCCCCATGGAGGGAAGCTTTGGGAGACAACGAGGAGCTCTTGAACGCCCTCAACACCCAGCTGCCCCAAGTCCCACAAAGACTACAGCCTGCCAACTACAGGTGCTTCAACAGGTAAATCTCTCCATCCGTCTACTCGGTCTGTGCTGATAAATCAAACATTGCTGGGCTTGAAGTGCGGCTGTCGAGACCCTCTTACCTAAAATTAAACCCTCAGATGACCTAACGGTGTTATCCGTCATCATCTCGTCCCTCGGCTTCACTCCATGTTTCCACAGTGTGGAAACGAATGCCTTCTCTGGCTTGCACCTCCTTGGAGTGCAGCAATGAGACGGCTATTTTCATCTCTGGCACTTGACAGATGATCTACCAGGCAGGGGGGGTCTACAAGCTTTTCATGGCCACCACAAGACATGGCGCACACAAAAATGGAATTGCCTTTCTCAGGGCACAACTGTTAAGCTTAGGCAGATGAGCGACTCGGCCATGACCCAGTCAAAGCTGTCAGTCAGCCGGTCTGGAAATGAACCCCCACCTCCTTCCTGTGGAGGGATCCACTTACACCCCTAAGATTATTATGAAATTACGCCGCCTTAATTAAAGCTGAGCTCTCCTAATGGTCTGTGCAGAAAGAGGTCAGGTTCAGCTTGACTCTCCCTCCAGGTTTTCAGCTGGTGGTAAATATCGCGTGTCCAGTAACACGATCCTCCACTTATCAGGCCGGATTATTGTGAGAGGATCATTAAAGCTTGGTAAGGAGTCTCTCCTTTATTTGTTTTCTTTAATCAGATCTCCGATGCCATTCGGGGGCATGATGGCCAGCAGGAGAGTGATCCCAGTGATTGGCTTTGAGGCTATGGAGTCCCAGAATCTTCCTGGTGACACGTTGGACCGGATGTGCCGGAGACCCAACTTCAACAGAGCGCCCAGAGGATGGGGATTCAACTTCAGCCCTGAGTCTAATGAACTCTGAAAAGGAGTTAACAAGCTACAGACTGGAACACAAACTTCCCACGAAGCGATCGCTCTGCTCATCATAAGATTTGTTTTGATGGTAGATTTATACAAGTTTGAGAGGAAACCATCACTGGTTTATCAGATCCTCACCATCTTACCCAGTAACCTACTTCTCTGTATTCTTTTTTACTCACCAAAACACAAACCCACCGACTTCTCTGCAGGGATAAATACACAAAGAGAATAACTGACTTAACTGAATCATTTTAATGGTTTGAAAACATTCAAAGAAACTCTTACAATGATTTAAGATGTTGAATATCAAGAATGTGTCAAATAAAAAAGTACAAAGTCAATGTAACTGAAAATGAACCGATTTTAAATGTTCCGCGGTGTTCAGCTCTGTTACATTATGCAGAATGAGACAAATACAAGTTTCACCTAAAGAATGTGTTTTCTTATGTACATCAGCTCCGGTCACACTGGCTGTTCTCGGTACGTTGGAAGTCTTTTACTATTTTGTTACTTATCAACTGTAAGGAGGGACAAAGTCACCGTTTAAGGTCCTGGACTGGCTTTTCTCATGTCACGGACTGTGCTCGTTCAGTCCATTTGCTGCTCTGCGGGTGGGATTAATAAGAAATAACTAATCCCAGTGCAGCTCATTTCCTCTGAAGTAGTCTTCAGGTCCACAGCAGCTCTGAATAAAAACACACCCGGCCACGTTTGACGAGAGCGAGCACAAAGGACGCCTGATGGCACAGCTGCTTTTTTCCAGCAGCTACTCGCTGTGATGTGAGGCAAGTGCAGCGTGAGCACCCATGCGCTGTGGATCCTGGGACGGGTAATGGATCGTCCCTGGAGGTCTCATTGTCAAAGGAGGGGGCACAGGGGGGGCCATGGGCCCCATGGGGTGAAACATGGGTGGGCCGAATCCTGAGTGAACAAACGAAAAAAACAAAACACTGTCAAGTATTTTCTGAATTATTGATTCTAGTTTAACGTCCAACTGGTTTCATGTCTATGTACCTGGAGGAGGTGGGTTTATGCCTGGTGGGGGTGGGATTGCAATGTTCATGATGGCAGGAGAGGAGGCAGGGTCCAGGTTGAAGTAGTTAGCAGGAGCCTCTTCATCTAGAGCTGGTGGTGGGGGCAGTGCTGGTATAAACACACACACACACACACAAAAGAGATTAAATAATAATTGGGGATGTTCCGATCGCGTTTATTTGCTCCCGATCCGATTTCTAGTCATTTGATTTTGAGTATCTGCCGATGCCGAGTCCCGATCCGATACTTTTCAGGAAAGCATTAAAATAAGAAAAAAATAAATAAATAATTTTCAGGAAAGCATTAAAATAGGAAAAAAACAAATCCAAGTTGTCCTAAGTTTCACTTTCACTTGTTTAGAAAGTGCATTGATTAAAAAACGTGTTACGATCATATTTAAAAGTAGCAGCGCTGCTCATTTTTCAAGTTGTTTACTCAAACAGCAGCTGTGTTGAGCGATGCGTGTTCCCGTGACGGGGCAGACACGCGGCGCCTCGGCAGGCAGGCTAACCTTTCCCTGTATAACACCTGTAGCTAACGCACAGCTCGGGTGCTGCAAGCTACAGCAGACGAAACCCCGACTTTTTGCAGTCTTTTACACCCAATTCCGATCTTTTTAAAATCACGTGATTGGGCCCGATTTCCGATCACGTGATCGGATCCTAATATTAATGTCTTTCTCTGCTACGTTTTAACATAAATGATGCATGCACCGGTGTTTTCCACTCTCCCTTTATGTACACATAAATTCCAGACTCACCTCCAGGTAGTCCAGGTACAGGATCCAGCCTGGTTCCCATCTCACTGACTCCATCCTTAACACCGTCTTTGCCTCTTGCTGCCTGAGACCTAAAACGACACACCACCTTTCTGATGACATCAGCTCATTAAATAACAACAAAAATGTGTACAGCTTAAAAACAGAATAGTTTCATTCTTTACTGCAGTCAAACTCCGAATGTGTGAGTAATAATCACGTTTTAAAAGCTCTGCTGACATGAGTTAAGTGACACCTGTAAGGGTGGTGGTGGGATCACCTCCGGCTGTTACAAACACACTCTGAACACCACCTGGCATTTAACAAGCACATTACCGCACGTCCTACAGGTGGAGCTGGGCAGCAGCTTACCTCCCCCACTTGACGGTCAGCCTCCGCCCGTTAATGATTAGTTTGTTGAAGGACTTTTCGGCAGCCATCTCAGCCGCCTGCCGAGTGGCAAACTGGATGAAGGCACACTGCTGCCTTTGGACTATGGTAATGGTTCGAATCTCACCAAATTGATAGAAGTGACCCCTGCAAATACACACAAACAGAAGGTTGTTAGTAAAGTAAACAGTAAAAACATACAAATCTAATTTAAGTTGATCTTTACTTCAGGTCTCCTTCGGTGACATTATCCCCCAGACCCCCGATGTAGAGGGTGGTGATGGACTTGTCCTCGGGGGGGTCCAGTCGGGGCATAGTCGAGGCTCGCTTCAGCAGCTTGTCGGCGACCGGGTCGTTGATGCCGTAGTAGCGGTCTTTAATGTTCTGATCGGCCAGAGGGTCGTCGGGATCTGTGGGCTTCTCGTGTCTGTAGATAAACACCATGTCACACAGAACCAACGTCACACCAACCAATTACAACATGTCAATAATCACCTCACTCACTACAGACCCGGTTCCCAGGTAGATCCAGGACATGTTGGTGTTGGGATTCATGCTGCTGTTATACTAAGTGCTCTTCATTTTCGTAGAGCTTTGCTATTCATAAAATCACCCAAACAAAATGATTCAAACATGTTTCCTAAAACATGAATTTGTGTCACAAGCTGAGTTTACAGATGCAGCCATGACTGTTTAAAACAAACATTTTAAATTGATGTATGTTAAATAAAAATGATCTGATGATGCCAAACTGTCCATCAGCTCCTTCTGATTCACCTCTACTCAGGAATGAAGCTTTTCACCTAAACAACCCACTAAAACGCTCAAGTGTTTTAATTTAACGACATTTTATTTAAAAGATTCTGTTCCATTAATAAGAAATAAGGATGCAACTCTGTGTCCGCAGTAGTTTTACTCCTTATTACTCATTTTATTCTGATATTAGATATCTGCTAATATATTTGGTATCTTCTATTATTATGGGCTAAAGACTGAGACACTTAATTTAGTTTATTTGCTGCCTAAAATGAAATTAACACAGAACATAGACATGTTTACGTTTCACTAATTATTTAAACAGCTGATCAGGATTCTGTGTAGCTTGTAGCATTTAGCACACTTTAAAAATTCCATCAGACTTTAATGTTTATGATGAAAAATATCCAAACTTACCATCACAGCTGAACTAATATGCTTTCATCTTATTGCATAAAGACATGATGAGGTTTTTTATTAGCCTGGCCTGCCAGACTCTCCCTCTGTCTGTTCTACACAGAGGACTAGTCTGGATACTCAGAGGCAGTGAGCACCATCAATCAATCCGAAAAAAAAGGTGGAAATGACGTCTAATCGCGCAACGCTGTAGTTTTTTAGCTGTAGTCAAAGATGGCGTCAAAGTAGCGCTGCTAACAATCTCCCTCTCACTGTTCATGCTGAGCTGCACTGCAGTTAACCCCAGCTTTTTTTACTTGTTGCTCCATTAGCGCAAATAAAGGTGACACCATGATAAAATGTGTTTTTAGCTGGGTAAGCACCTTCCTCAGTAGAAATTAATGCATTGGGGGCGAATGGAGACCCATCTAAGATGGCGGCCGGCCGTCCACGAGGCGCCTATGTATATACGTCTGTGGGTAGCAAAGCACAAACATCGTTCTTTAGAAGAAAGGCTTTTAGCGCTAATTCTTGTTGTGGTTTTAAAGACATGTCCAAGTCATTTAGAACAGAGGAAAGAGCCGCAGCAAACTCCGCTTCAGACGCCATCTTTGTTGTTTATGAGAAACTGAGCGTTGCGGTGTGTGACGTTCGCTGCTCAGCGCTGATTAGCTCGGTGAGAACTCTCAGGGGGTGGGGTTATTTTAATGGGAGCGTTACTGGACCCATTGCTTCCCATAAGAAAGCATTGGTACGGCTAGTTTTTTTATAGGAAATGTTGATCTGAAGCAGCGTTTTGTTCCATTTCTGGGATTAAAACCTTCGGATTTCTGTCACAAAACTCTGATCAGATGTGAGGAGCATCAGCTCCCAGAACAGCACTGATGACCGACAGTAAACCAGGTTCTCATCCAGTTTATCACATTTTTCATTATAACGTGAAACTCTTTGGTGTAATTAAAATAACTCTGAAGGTGATCCCAGGCTGTTCTCTTTATTAATCCTCCCAGCAACAGAAGAGTGACAGATGCAGGATCTTTACAAGAGCTGATTGTTTTCCACAGTCTGAGTGTTTAGAAACCTGGTTTATTTTTCATCACATATATTTGTGGGTCTGTTTATGACCCAGTGCTGGACAGGATGGCACAAGTTTGTGAAAACCAGAGGAAGCAAAGTGAGCAGAGCAGCATAAGGTAAAAAAAAAATCACTTAAGGAGGCTGAATCAGCTCCAACACAAAAAGCAGATGTTAAAACATAAATCAGAATCATAAAATCTGGAGGCCATGGAGTTATTTACCTGTAGGGACACTCCTCTCCTCTCTTACACTCTCCCTTCACCCAGAAGGAGCAGATATGGGGCCGGTTCCTCTTGTAATACGGAGTAGTCCGGGCCAGTTTGAGCAACATATCACTGGAGCTCGTCGCCTTCCCCAGCTGGCCTACTGCTCGAGTGCCATCAGAGTTAGCTATCTGTAAACACAATAGAAAATTAAACATCAGCACAAAATCATAGTTTTTTTAAGATGAATCAAACCACTGACGTCAAAAGCTGAACACTTAAGAGAAGATATGCAACACGTTATAATTTTAAACACTAATCCAACATGGAAGGAGATTATATCAACAAAAACATGCACCAGCTGATCAAGCAGAAAAACAGATTCTGTGATGGTACCTCTCTCTCCATGTTCTGTGTGTAGTACTCTTTATTCACGTCTGACCTGGGAATGTCATCTTTTACAGACACCCCCGTGTCTCGAACCTGGATGGGCAAACCTGTCAACAACAAGACGTAACATGTACCACTCATTTTTTATATAAGTTATATGATACTAGTGCAGAGTGTCGTCACATGGGTCAACTGAGGAGGTGACAGAGACCCACCATACTCCAGGTCCAGCAGACACGTCTGACAAACGTTCTTCATTTTACTGCAGGTCTGACAGACTTCTGTCTTCTTGAAACGCATCCGTGTGCCCGGGCACCATCTGAACACCGTAAAGGGTCGAGCACAGATCTGATAGGGAAAAGAGTAGAAAGTTAGTAATGGCATTAAAGGACAAAGTGGTTTTATTTCTTACAGCACAAACCTTGCATTCTTTCCCATATTTTTCCTTGGTCTGTTAAAAAAAAAAAACAAGGACATGTTTACACCTGAATGCCTGAAAGTACAAACAGAGTAAACAACATCCAGGTTTAATGAGGACACAGGGGAGCACACTTACCATTCGGATGTATGGATTTTCTCCTAAACATGTCTGACACAGAATTGGAAAATCCTGGGAAAATAAAAGATGCTCATTCAGCAAACCAAGCACAACATTGTGGGACAGTTTCTTATCCAAAATATCTGAAGCAGAAACTGCTCTGCATGGGTATCTTGGTTCATTTACATGTGTGAAAACAAGAATGCTGTGGGACGACATCTCCTCCAGTTAGCCATCTGTTGAAGGATGCTGTTTCAGTCTAAAGTATGAGCTGCTGAACATGACCATGCCTTAATCCATCCTTCTGACAGCTTCGGCCAAAAATCTAAATATAAACAGCTCTTGTGGCTTAAACATCAACTACTTAATCTAAGGTTACAAACTTCACAATCGGATGCGTCAAGAAAACCAACATTGGTTAAACACTGTTGTCCAGTAGCTCAAGAAAGGAATCTGACCCTTATTTAGTAGGATTGCTAGCCGTAAACATTGCTGCTGAAATGGTCAAATAGCTCATATTGTCAATAGAGTCAATAGTGTGAGTTGTACTAAATCATAACTTGACCAAACACTCCAGAAACAAGACAACTGGTAAAAGCAGGTTCTGATAAACCATAAAATTAATAACTGTGTATTTGATGATGATTTTGTGGATGTGCCCACTTCTACGACCCCAAATATTACCATGACGCCGTTTATAAAAGTCGAAAACGAGCATGTCTTAGCTAGTAGCTAAATGATTCTACTGAAATATTTACGTTGTAGCTGTTGGGTATTGGTGTCAATTCCTCATATATTCGCAGAAAAGAGAAACAGTGAGATAGCTGGTTCGGTATTTTACCTTGATTTCAGACATATAATAGCTACATTTTACCGGACTACAATCAGCCTACAATGTTAGCTTACTAGCTTGAATGGCTAACTTTAGCACACTTCGTGTTACTGTTAAAGGAATACAATTGGTTAAAAGCCACATGTGAGCGGTCGCTGCTTACTATATACAGCTTGTGTTTTCAGTGTTTAATTAAAAAAATTATTTTATTTTTTATTACAATTTATGTTCATATTGGATGCTAAACAAAATAGCAGCCACGTTGCTACATCTAGCTAACGTTAGCTAGCGGAAGGATAACTACATACTAAGCAAACTGGGCTGATTTCAAAAACAGCATTAGACAGAATTTGGTTACTGGAAAATATTTCAATCAGTCGCTCACTTATGTGAACATTATGATCGTAGATAAACGTACCGCGTCCTCCCAGTTCTGTCTATTGTAGGTGTTCGATCCCAGGGAAGTCGCCATTTTGCAGAATGTGAGCCAAACACCGACAGAAGTCCACCCACAAAGCCTCGCGTCGCCTTTGGATGTCGCCCTATTTCAAGAAACTATCTTCTTCATTTTTCTCTTATAATAGTGAGGATATGAAATTCTGTTTTGGCGTTTTTACAGTCAGACATTAAAACGAATGTACGAGCCTGCAGTACAGGAGCCACAACAACGTGCAACGTTAGCTTATTTTTAAAATCTCGCGTGAAAAACATGACAAAGAAAAACCAGTGAAAATGAGCTGCTGTGCTTGAAACTACGTGGACGATTTATTATACAATAGAAAGTTTAACGCCGTCGTGCCAGTTTTAATTAGCTTTATTCCATCCTCAGTTATTTACGGCCACCCAAATAGCTCAGTGTATAGACTAAACTAGCACACAGAGAGCTAATTTACTCTGAAGCAACAACTTATTATTAAAATAATGTTTCATTATTTAAAATTGCCCGATGTGACTCACAATATAATTAAAAATGTTCAGAACTGTGATTATACAGTTATTTAGTTAACTATACAGAATTTGATACAGGCCTAATCCTTTTCTAATGCTTTGCCTGTAGCTACACCAAAAGAGGAAAGCACACATTCTAGCAATGCCAGTGTGTGTGTGTGTGCGCGCGCGCGCGCGTGTGTGTGTGTGTTGTGCTTTGCTCTTCTAGGATATCTGTGGCTCTACTGATAACATTTCCCATTTAAAAATTTCCATTACAGTAAAATGCAGTGTTGTTAAATAGACTTTCAGGAACTGACACTATGAGTATTTTTTATTTTTAGAAGATAAGGGTGTACTTTTATCACAACGTAATAAATTATTCATTTACTTTCTCTGCCTGTTTGCATTTGAGTGACAGAGAAAAGGGGGAAACAGACTGATTGGCAGATGCTTCAGAGCCATATAAGCCAATTGCACTGACCACTTACGGTTTAGCCATCCACCTGGTTCGATTCAGGTCGGGGTGTCTGTTGTGTGAAACTCTGATTAGTGTGGCCAAAGGATGCTGAAGATTATGGCTGGGGACTAAATCCTGCATGTTTATTTAAGTTCAGAGTGGGGTTGCAGAGTCAAAGGGCAGAGATTAGAAATGGGTCTGGAGAGCAAGGGGACACTCCCCTTTTGGGGACTCTCCAGATAAAAACATCAATGCTGAACCAACTTTAAGTACAAATCCGTTGCTTACCCTGTGGTCAAAATGGAAATTTCCACCGGCCTTCTACCTCTTGCTTTCCTTCTTATCTGGGTGAACTGTCAGGGTTTTCACCTTATTTGTAGGACACCAGAGTAAACCCTCTGAGAATCCCTAATGAGTCATGTGGCCTCATGTGGATGAGATGACCGAAGCCGTTTTGAAGGGGAAGGATTTGACTTGGATTATGCCGCTTTGTAATCAAAATCTTTTGAGTCACAAGGTCAGATATGTAAGCGTTCAACATGTCAGACGCTCATTGTTCCAGAGCTCGGTGGTCCTGTTAAATTTGATAAATGTACTCATTTGAATGAGCCAGAGTTTAAAAGTAACATCATGATGGAGTTCTGGTTGTTTTGATCAAATCTTCACAATAACATGATCTCACACAGTGTTGCAAGATCTCATGTAATTGGTTAGCACTCAAGAGTGTTGTGAATTCCTCCCAGCATGACAGTGTGGCTCAATAACTATAAAAGTGTTGTAGCCATTTTTGTGTTTTCAAGGTTGATTAGCTGTGAATCAGTTGTGACCCAAACAGGGGAACAGATCTTCAGTGGCTCTTGGCCGAAAAATTACAGCGCTGCCATGTTTGACGGCTTTATTATCCAACAAGGATCCATGATGATTTAAAATCTTAGGCTATCAAAGTTACAGGAAACAGTTAACACAACAATTTCCTCTGCCCGTGGCATTGGTGGAGGGGGCATGGCACTTAACATTTAACAGGTTAATCCTCAGCATGCACTGACATGCACCCCTGCACAATGCTTACTCCACAATAAAACACTGATGTATACGAAACTCAGTGTGAATCATAGTAACAGTTGAATGAGTAATCTAAAGGTTTATCTTAGTGAGATCATGCAAGCTGGGAAAATGTTTGATTTCAGAAATCAGAGCTGTGAAAACAGTTTAGGGAAATGTACGGTTTGAGAATTAGTCTGTCTTTTAACATCCTGATGACAGCTGCTTTTCAGGGGTGCTGATTTAGATTTTAGGGGTGCTCAGCCACCCCGAAAACCGCCTAATCCCATCACTGAAACCTGTTGTGAGTCCATGGTTCAAGAGGGGTTTCCCCTCACAGAAACACAGATGACAAAGTGTTAGGCAAATATGTCATGAGATTGTGGATCACTCAAAGTATGCGTTGTAAATGATTATAAGGTAATACTACACCAAATTTGAGCTCAATGTGTGGAAAACTGAGTGAATTATAACAATTTTAGTGTTAAGAGGGATTAGCTTTGATTAGCTGTGGAAGATATTCTAATTTGGACTGATTTAGAAAATGATTCAGTTGTAGATTCAAATGAAAATTTAATGTTTTTTAAATCAAAATCCATTCAGTGGCTCACTAGACATTTTCCAACAAACACAGTGTTCAGCCTTTTAACAGCAGTAGACGCAAATATGATGCCAAACTACAATTTTGGATGTTACACCAGTGCTTTGTTTAATCCGCAAGATGCGTTTGATTAAACAATACATCCAGCTCTTCGGCACACTTGTTTCATGAGAAACTAAAATGACTCAAAGTTTCCTGACACTAAATGAATCAATGAACTGATTTCTGAGCAGCAGTTTGTGTACAATCTCAACCACTGCAGGAATATGGCCCCCCTCCCTCTTCCGCTCCCCCTCGAGGACCCCGGTTTGTGTGCGCGCGCATGTGCAAAAAAAAAGTGCCGTGCTGGCTGGCGCCTCCTGGAGACAGCTATGGGCTACTGCCGGAGCACGGAGCAGCAGAAAGACAGGGGCTTTCTCACATTTCCCGATTTCTCCCGGCCGAGACCGCCGTACCGCTTCCACACCACGGCCGACAGCCAGCCGAGACGACGAGGACGAGAGGCCAGCGAGCTTCAAACCCGCTTCTATCCCAACCAGCCCACGTCTCGTCGACGTAAAGGAGGTGAGTGCATCGACACAAGAGAAGTCTGCCCGTGTTGATTCTGCTTGGTACACGGCCGAGAAGCTCCGCCGCTCGGTCTTCCAGGCCGGGGCTAGTGAAGAGAATGCTGTCTGGCGCAGACTGAGATGAGGCCAGTTTTTTTTCCCGGCCTGACTCGAAACATAAAGCCGCGGCGACACGGTGGAGGCTCGCGCTGCTTTTTAGCTAGCCTCGTTTGGCAGTGGGAGAGGGAAGCTAACGTTTTATTGTTGACGTCGCTCGGGTGGAAGTGGTTGTGTGTGCTCAGGGATACCAGAGTCGTGTGTGTGTCCGGCTGCTCTGCTCTGTGATTTATCGACGGGATTTCTTTTTATCGACTCGAGTCCCGCAAATTCAGCCCGGCTAACCGAGCGAACGGCGGCTAACTTGTTTTAGTAACTTTATAGTATGTGTGCGGTGTTTATTGGTTCACCTCAAGTTAGTGCTAGGAGAAACCCGGCCGACACACACACTTCTGCAGTAAAAAAAAAAAAAAAAACATGACACAGCGTTGTGTTGGAGTGAAATGCTTTGTGTGAATCCAAAAGGAGGTGGGTTTAAGATTAGATTATGAATTACTTTAACTCTTATCTCATTTGTGGGATTTGGTTTGATCGTCAGCTGTGATAACAAACAGACGGTGTGTTGTGGAGTTATGTAATGAAATTAATGACATGTAACGGGCTCGTTATTATTTCTATTATTATTTACTCAACAGTGTTTACTAAACCATGCCACTTGATTTTTTAAATTAATATAAAATAGGACACCTTGATGTCCAAATATTCAGTATTTATTGTGTTTATTGCAGAAATAAACAACACATCACTTCTCTATTAGTGTCGTTACTGCTTTAGAAATACCGACAGTAAGGTGACTCTGTTGTGGTGTTAAATTGAGTAAATCTATACCAGGAGCTGCATCTACTAAACTCTATTAACACTTGACTTTGCTTTATAGAGGGAAAAAAGTGTGGGGCCGTCCAGACCTGCTTGAAATCTTTTGCCTTGGGGTGTACGCGCATGCACGCGTGCACCAAAGTGAGTAAGACTACTGAAAAAGAATGACTCACGCTTAAAATGTGTTTGGCAAAGTCACAAGGACTTCTCCCCGCGTTTCGCCCTCAGCTGCAGAGTGAATTCTTGCAACTGCAATTTGCTGTCCCTCTGGTTTCCTGAGATTTATTTGACTGGTGTTTTCACATTATTGTTATCCTCCAGCCATGTGTCGTTTATCACATGCTCCACCCTGCATTTGTTGAAGGGGGGATAGGGCTTATTCCATTTGGAAATTACTTTAAAAAAAAAAAAAGGACAGTTGCTGTCATTTGTTTGTCTATTTTGCAGAGAGCCGAATCTTAAGTTGTGTTCTGTTTATCCATGCCAACTGTTTGTCTGGTTGTTCTAAACCCCCATCTGACTGCTCTCATTGGCTGCCAAACACGCTGTGGTCTGGCGCTTTCAGTTGGATGAAGTGCTGCCTCTTCTGCATGCATCCGATCCTATATCAGCACCTTTTTTTTAACATAGATATACCTGCAGTATGGTGCAGAGAGATGCCTACCTACATAAAGACGCTGTTAAAATGCCTCAAGAGCTTATGATAAATCATATCACTGAGTGGCATTTGGATAATTTGCCTGAATGAGTAATAATCTGATATTTTTGTCGGCAGAGCTTTTAGAGCTGAAGAAGCCACAGAAAGGTTGTTTGTTGCTTAGAGCTAGTTCGTTGTTATCTCCGTCTAGAGGAGAATGTCAGTTTGATCACATCCAGGTGCGGGAACTCTACCATTACTTTTAATGCTAAACAGAGTAATTGTTGGGAGTTACAGGATCCACGACATGCCAGCTCTTGTATTTTTCCATGTCAGTGCCCCTTGTAGGCACTCTCGGTGTGGGGAGCAGACCTCTCTTCAGAGTGAGGCTAAAGCCAGGCATCTTTCCAAAACCTGAGTCCCCCCTACCCCCCTGCCTTCTCTGCTGGGTATAAAAGCACTGCTTTGTGCTTTAGTACTGCTCCCGATGGTATTTATTCATATACTACTACAACAACACTTCCTTTGCTGCATACAGAAATCCACATTTTGAAATCCACCCAAAATACCCTGCTGTTTGACCAACTACATCATATGTTTCCTCATTAAATCAAGCTTTTGGATTAATTTGCCAGAATGCAGACAGCGGATTGTAATAATGCTTTTTGAGTGTAAGGCATTTCATTTTTAAGTGTCTTTCTGCCTTGACTGTGGATATATGGTATTATTTTGGCTTAGGCTGTGCCGTCGTGAGGGGTATTGGGAGAGCAGGAGCAAAGTAAATACATTTGAAACAGCTCAGCAAAACTGAGTATTAGCAAATGATCTGATAGCATCTGTAATCCTCAGGAAAACCTGGAGAGTTGTTTTTTGAGTGGTGCTAGTCTCCATTAGACAGTTGGCAGGCACTGGGGGTGTCCACATGTGTGACTGTCTGGCTAGGCTAGCAACAAGGCTGAATGCTACAGTATGCAGGCAGATCAGATTACTGAACGATTAGCCATGGCCTCCTATCCACAGCCCAGGGAAATGATTTTCCACTGTCATAATTCCCTAGAATGAATTACGCAGGCCAATGACTCAGAGATACTCAATACTATGGCCCTGAGTACTGCGTGGCATAACTGTTACTCTCTGGAGAGGGGAGATATGTTCTACCGTTGTTGCACCAGAGCAGACAATAGTTCTCTCCTTTTAATTTATTTCTGGACTTTCTTGGTTGCTGTTGAGAATTGATGTGTCCCCATCGTGAGCAAAGTTATATTTGAGTTGGATTCAGATTTGATTTATTTGTTTGAAAGGGTGCAACACATTCATTAGCATATAAACAACTGAATGGCAAATGGATCATTTCCATCCAGTTCCTTGTGTAATTGTGTGATTATAAAGTAAGTCACTTATAATCTCAGGTTCCCGTGTGGGGATGCTGAATCCATAGAACGTGTGTCAGAACAACTTCTCAAACAAGTACAAGAGAGAACTGAAAGTAGTGAGTCTCCCATAGTTCTAAAATGTACCAAACAGAACTTTTATCTCGGCGCATATCCTCTTTTTGCAAGTCTTATGACTAAGGTTTGAATCTAAATATAAACTTGGATCTTATGAGACACCCTGTCTTCTCCTGAGATAAAATATCCGTTTTATCTATTCCTCTTGGACAGGAACATTTCAGCTGTTTTTATACACCAACTGTAAGGAACATCTGTTAGGTCAGCACATTTACATGGGTTGAAACTAAGAACAGTGTCTCCACCTTCTATCTGTTGTTCAAAAGTGAAGACAAAATATCCTGTTTGCAGGCGTTGCCATGTTGTATTTTTGGTGTCAGAGCACACGCCCTCGGGATGCGGAGCTGAAAGTCCCACCCAGTCACTTAATTACTATTAAACACAGGCTATGGATATGAGCCGAATCTTAAAGGAGTGGAATACTTGTTTAATCAATACGTTTGCAGTGCTCTCTAGTAGGAATGAATGTCTTGTAAGTCGTTCTCATGGGGGGGTGGTTATACCGGTGCACCATTTCTCGGACCTAAAAGTTGCCCACATCACAGCTGAGCTTCAGACGGCAGGTTTTGGAGTCTTATTTCCTGATTTTTGGACATCTCGCCCCGGATTGGCTAACAGCAACACGCCTCTACCACCGACTTTGTTTGCTCTGCAACATGGATGTTTTATTTCCACAAATAACACAAGCCTGGAAGAGCTTCTGCCGTGTGGTGATGTTGCTAATGCTAACGGTTAGCTTGAACTAGTTGAGACGTCCACTGCGGATTCCTGGATGTTAAAACAACAACAGCCTTCCCCGTCGTGAGTCAAGATGGGTGAGGAAATTAATACTATTTCACAGTGTGATGTAGATCTGTCAGGCTTTTCTAATCCTTGCGTTTCACCGTTTATTTTCTATCAGAGGCTAATGCAAGAGATAGGTGTAGGAGACTATTTTCATGTTCAGCCTGCATGCTAAACTCAGAGTGACTGATATAGTCAGAAAAAATATTAAAAAATGTTTTTTCAGTCAACCACACCTTTAAATAAATGAAGTGATTTCTATATTGATGATGCTGTGCATTTTCTGGAAATTCTGCTGAAACCTTTTTGTGGAAGAGTTAGCTGGAAGTGAAAGTGAAACTAGCTCACTACCTCTTGTGTTGGGGTTATTGTGCGTTTTGTTGCGATTCCGTTGTCTCGTGTACAGACTAAATGTACTGAAATGACACAGAAAATCACAGCTTTTGTGCTCAATGTTAAATGTGAAATCTACCTGCTACAAACCTATTTATTTCAGCTCCCTGCAACGGCAGACAACATGCAGTCTCTTGGTCATTGTGAACATCTATATAAAGAGTGAAAAACATGCAAGGTTTTAAGAAAATCCCAAATTTATTAGATCCTGTTCAAATATTAACCAATTCCACATCCTAGCCATGTTTGTCCGGTTCTTCTGTTTATCTTATTGTAGTCTGCTGCACATGTACAGCTAAATTCTCGCTGTGGCCGAGTGTCAGGTGGCTTGATGGAGCTTTTCTGAGTGTTGTTGGCTCACCCCACTGTAGTTTCTGTAGGGAGTCACCCAGTTCTGTGCCTGCATCCATGTAGTGATGACTGCAGAGCATCGTTAAAGGCCTTCATAGAAATGCCACCTTAAACTGTATTTTGTGACACCACAGTATTAAAAGATGTACAGGAGTTTAATATGAAACAAGAGCTGTTTTAATTTTGTCATCCAATATATTTTGTCATTATTACACCACTCCAACAAGATGTATTGGGGAAAAATGATATTTGGCTTTACAGCATTAAAGGAAAAACTGTGTGAATCAACAGAAGTCGACACCAGGAAATAAAATTTAATCATGACTGAAGACAACTCTGTCATCTGCATACATTAAAGTATCATCCACACACAGAAGGTTCTGCAGTACAACAGCTGATTAATGTAAAAATGATCAAGTTCATAACTTCCCGTTTTAATGAGCTGAGAGTAAAAAAAAATGGGAATTTTACAATTAATGTAGACTTTAGAAAAATTGGAAATGAATAATTTATTGAAGTGAGCGTCAGAGTTAATGGTGTCAAATGCTTTCCTTCAGTCAAGGAAAATGACCCAGTAGTGTTGTCAAAAGAACCGGGTCTTCGGTACTAACCCGGTACTACAAAAATGTAAACGTCACGGTTCCAAGATTTCGTAGGTACCGGTAGTACCGAGGACCCGTCTAAACCCGGATCCTTGATGCGCATGATTCGCGCATTTACTGGGCGCGTGCAGTCGCTTCTAAAGCAACACCGCAGAACGCAGAGTGACGGCGAGCGGTGGACCAGCTGATGTGGTAAATAAAGTTCATTCACGGAGAACCCCCGCCCCGACAGAGACGCCCCCCGCCCCGCTCTCACGGAGACCGACAGGAGAGACGCTTCGCTCCAGCAGCACCTCCCGTTCTCATGCTTTCTTGTATTTTTAATTCCAAAACTTGACAGGATGTCCCACAGACCCCTGAATCCCTCTGTCAGCGCTTGTCATCAGGAACGTCCTGACACGACGCTCACCTCTGGTGATCAGTGACGTAGGAGGCGGATTAAATACGACATGACCGTTCAGACTAGTCGCTTTCAAAAACTTCGCATATGTGTCAGAATCAGTACTACATAGAGTGTGGTGTGAATACACCATCGTCTTTATTAACTATTTAAATCTCCTATACGTTTAATTAGGGTAACAAACAAACAAACAGGATGACATAAAGGCGTTGACTGCTCACAGACCGGAGTTTTTCTTTTTTTAATGACTGTAATGTGTATCCTAAAGATGAACAACAATGTATGGCTCAGTCAGTGTTTATGTCCTTAAAATCAGTTTGTCAACAAAGCTGTTCTAACTAGAGGTTCTAGTCTGGATAACTAGCAGGTTTACAAAAATATATGAACAAAAACACATTTTGATTAAATAAAAGTGCATTAAAAACATGTTATGATAGTAGTACAATAGTAATTCAGTTCATTTTTCTTATATACAGCACTGATTCACAAAAGATGTCATCTCAAAGCACTTTACAGGAAAATTAATGTTTTTATTGGTAAATTTAGTCTAAATGAAATTTTTGTTTGGTACCGAAATTGGCACCGAGAACCGTGGATTTTCACTGGTACCGGTACCGAATACTGAAATTTTGGTACCGTGACAACACTATGACCCAGACAGTCCAACCCTTATCGTTTATAAATAGAGACAATAGGAACACGTGATCAAAACTCAGCTCTTCTTCTGTTATTAGGTGTTTTGTCAGGAAATTGGACTAGATAACAAATGGCCGATGAGGTAGTTCAAATCAAGCAGGCCTCGGGTAGAATTTTGCTGAATGGTAACTGAGAAGTGGGAGAGGCTAGCTGCTGGAGGTAGGGCCGTGTTTCCATGTTGGATACCCCTCGAGGTGGGAATCTGATACATTCCACGGGATCCCGTATCCCGACAAATAATAGTGACTTGGGTGTAGCGTTTCATCGGGTGACACATGACTGGAACTTAAGTGCTGGGAAAGTAAGAGCTATGTCATAGGCTCACATTTGGCCGGCTCTGGTTGCTTTAAAGATCAGGAAGTGCGCCAGGAGAGTAAGAAGAGGTTATGTGAGATATGGATTTATTCCCAGACTGCCTGGGTTTTAGAGCTCCTCGGTTTATCACCTCCACCCCCCACCACCACGGCTGAGATACGTCATTTTATCTGAGGATTTGTTTCTCTTTTCTACAGTATACTTCGGTTTCGTCTGATTAGTGACAGCTACATTCATAGTAAATTATTAGGTAAATGCCGTCTGATGGATAACAAATAATGATCTCAAACACAATATGGTCAGATGCTGTTTTTATGAGCTCTGAAAGAAGTGCGTAACACATTGTCCCTCCTATGGGATTTTACAGCATTACCTGATTTTATATCTGTTTCATGTTTGATTTTCTGCTTTGACTGGATTTTTAAAAAAATTCCTGCTCTTCTAGCCCTTGAGCTAAAGGCTATTTTTACTGCAAGACATAGAAAAATGCCCTGTTTTATTTAGTGGTCAAAAAAACAAGCTGTCGGGTGTTAATGGACTTCACCTCAGCCATTCCAACGGACCCTCGGGGTACTGCGCGTTCATGCGCTCGGCGAGGAGCTCTCGGCCTGTTAATGAAGCCATTTTCAGAGATGGAGAGATGCGGTAATGGGAACACACCACTTCACTGCAGGATATTCTAACCCCGTCCTCAGCGTAAGTGCCATCATTCATCGGATATGATTAGATATTTTTTTCTTCCTTTGTCAATTTATCTGTTTGGAGGGCTCATTTTCAGCCTCGGATGTGGAGTTGTACGTCGGGGTGTTTGCATAGTTGGCACTGAGATCTATGTGGATTTTATTTTGAGAAACACTGAACAAATTTTATTTGGATGAAGCTTTTGCACTGGAGGGAAGAGAAGCTGTGCTAAGGCTGTTCTGGCAGAGGACCTGCAAATATTTCCTCTCAGGCTCTTCACGGTGCACTTTAACCTTGTACCTCTGGACCTCGGCGATGTGAACAGGTGGAGGGAGCATTTGTATGTTTATACAGTTGTCTGGTGGCCTCGGCTGAGTGTGGGTGCACTGCAGATACCACACACATACTCTCATCTTGTGTAGACGTGTGCACACCCTTGCCCGTGCATGCCTCGAGCTGAATACACTGTTGTTGCAAACAAAATCCAAACACACATGGAAGTGTGAGGTCTTTGCCTGTTCCTAACCAAGAAACTTGCCTTTGAAAACAGGTTTTGCTAATTTTAAAGTTTAAATCACCTTGTAAAGCTTTTATGTTTTTTTGTGTGTGTTAAATGGTATAGTCAGATTTTGTTTTATGGCTTTTTGAGTTCCCTGTACTTTTAAACTTTGAAGAGTTATCTTTTAATCACATACATTTCCTTGAAGGCATATCAGGAATGTTCCGTACTGAGGTTTCCATCTACCCAGTAGCAATCTGTATTGGTCCAGATCAGAGGATTTAATGGGATTTTACATGATTGATTGTAGGTTGATATAAAAGTTAGTTGAGACATAAATGCATATTTGTTAAACATGCTCTTAAAGGAGTCATCACCTGAAATTTTCACTTTTCCACTTGAAAAAATGTCTATAATGGCTTCTTAAGGATTTTTCACTGGCCGAGAAGCCGATATTTAACATTGACACGTTTGTTTAATCTTGCCTTGTTCAACCAGCTCACATGCACGTGCATTCCAAAACGGGAGCTTGAGCTCTGGCCTATATGTCGTCACAAAGGCCAGATATAACCAAATATGAGCCAGCAGTGAACAAACCAGCACAACAAAGCTCATTTCATAACTTGAAACGCAAAAATTATGTCTTACCATTGCTGATCCGTGTTACGGGGAAAAAAGTCCACTTGGTTTGTGTATTTGATCTTCACAACAGCATGATGAGCCGATGCCAGGCTGTTTTAGCTTGCTTTGTCCCATCCAGACTGTTTACAGATCTCCAATGCCACGTCCCATTATTTTCCAGTTTATGGCGCTTCGCTGAAAAAAAATTCAACAACAAGCATTACGCACGAGGCTCAGCTCGGGCTCGTACATATCGGTTGGATCCCGTAGGTCTGTGTTTCCCAACCCTGGGCCTCAGGGCCCACTGTCCTGCATGTTTTCCATGTCTCAACTTCAACACACATGATCTGCATTGCCTCCTCAGGAGGACTTCAAGTGCTGCACATGCTTGTTAATCACTCATTCATTTGAGTCAGGTGTGTGGCAGCAGGGAAACACTATTGTTTGAAAGTGCAACATGGAAAACATGCAGGACAGTGGGCCCTGAGGACCAGGGTTGGGGAACACTGCCGTAGGTCACTCCTAGGTTGGGTTCAGTCATAACTTGTTATTTTGGAGCGAGATACTGAAGCGAAGCCTACGGCGTCAACTCCCCAGTTTCTTTCCACCAATCAACGCGCCCCTCAGTCCGGCACGCGTCCGACACAGCTGAAATATTGCGTGTGATCTCGCGAGAAAATATGCCCCTTTTTAAATTTATTTTTCTAATACAATTTATTTTAATGGCCTAAAAGACTATAATAGGAAGTAGATATCCACGGTATTATAGGTGATGACTCCTTTAAAGTAACACAAAATAGTTTTTAAATCTTTAAGCTAGCGCTTTAACATTGATCTCAGTGATTGTTGGTTTAGAAACCTGACCAGTTTCATATTTGACACCACTCTACAGCCCTCTGCTGACCAAAAACTGCACTAGATAGTTTTGTGGAGCGGGTAGGTGTTCTAGTGGGCACTCTTATACCTGCTTTAGGGCTGTTAGCTGTAATGCTAGCGGTTAGCATTTACAGTTTGCTGGTCGTCAATAAAAAGCACAAGAAGAAGAAAAAGAAGAAGTTAGCCTTTTCTGTTGGCATCATGGCAGAGCCTGGTAGTAAAAGCAACGAAGTAATGTCTTTGGAGGTGAAGCAAAGCGCTAAAACCAGAGTGAACATCGGCACAGCCTACAGTAGTTTGGAGCTAAGCTAGCTAGCTACAAAATCACTGACTGATGGTGACCTGGCTTTGATGCTACTGGACTTGTAGTAATAATATTTTTTGTCCAACAGTGTGGATCTTTTTACATTGTTGTTAATTTTAGTATTAGTTGGCTCATGTTAGTGTTAGTTGTTGTTAGCGCTAGCAATAGCAGGCTGCAGCAGGGTTATTTACAATAGTTTTAATTCCACTTTCAACCAGTAGGGCGGAGGAGCAGGAAACTCCTCTGTGTTACTTTAACACACACTGGAAGTGATCAACCTGCTCATCCTGCCCTGTTTTAAGACGCTAATAAAAATAATCAGCTTTCAGGAGGTCTTATTTATTTGTGTATTTTTGATAAAGAAATTCTACAAAAAATGAGAAGCTGGTGATGTTTTCAACATTAATTTTGGTTAAATGTGTTTCTAGCCTTTGAACATTTCTCACATATTAACAAACCAATCAAACAGAGTGGCACTAAAGGCTTGAAAGTCCACTTAGAGAAATTGTAGAAAGAAAATGCCTATAAAATTTTTTTTTTTGCAGTAGTCATAATATTAAGTTGTATCAAAGCAAAAATGCATTTGTAGAATTCACGCTGTTTTAATGATATCTTTCTGTGTTTTTTATGTTTGTGTCTGTTTTAGCATGTTTACTGTAGCGGTTTCGCTTGTTTAACATGTTCATTTAACCAGAGATATTTAATTAGATTTATGGTGATCACACAAACACAAAATGGCACCTTTACAATTAGCATCTCAGGTTTAACTTAAGTATCCAAGTACACATTGTGCATTGTTTGTTGTGTTTCTGACTTAATTCAAATTCAACTTAATTGGGATGTTGGTACAGAACATCAAAATTGGTCGGTTTGTTTAGCAGCTTTGCTGATCTTTGCTCGGGTTGGGCTGTTTTTTTTTGGGGGGGGGGTTGGATTAAAGGAGATCCCAGCAGTGACCTGATGCTGTGTTGAAACTTAAGCCCTCTGTTTACCTGGCAGGGTTTGTTTGCTGTGCTGTCGTGATGAGCAGTGATACTCTAAAGGAAGTAAAGAGCAAACCCCTACACAAGGTCACACAAGGGTTTGTGTTTTTCAGTTGGCCTCCTGATTGAGACAGTTTGCTGGTAGAAGAACGTTAACACTCGTGTGGTCTGCCCTTTCTGTCGCTGTGTCATCATGTGTGAGTGTTAGATCAGGGTAGAGGGTCTCTATGCTACCAGGGCTGAGTCTAATTTAAAAGCATCTGGTTCCTAGTCCCCTGTTCTCCAAGCACCAAACAAAACCACAATAGAACAAGTCATCTGGTGTCCAGTCGGCTACCATCGCTGCATCTGTTCTGACTTCACTGCAAACAAAGCATTGTGGGATGCAAATGGACATTTAATACCTCTCCAGCTCAGCTCTGCAATCTGAACCCCAGCCTAGGATTGCTAGCCTAGTGAACTAGACCAATTCTTGCTTTGCAGAGTTTGGTCTAGGCACGCTTCATTGGAAACCTCGCAGCCCAAACCACTGCTGTGTCTATCCAATCACAACTCGCTATAGTTTTGGTTGGGCCAATCACAGTGCTCTATATTGTGGGCCAATCACAGAGCGGGAGTAGCCGATGACGTCAGCGCTGCGGCCGCGAACCCAAGCAACATGGCGGCAGCGCCGGAGCCACGTTCTTTTGAAACGGCTTTGTCATCAACATTGGATTATTTAGACTCCAACGTGCGTAAGTCTGTCGGCTATACTTAGCGGCTTCTTATTTTTATCAAAGTAGTGCAATGTCCCAGTACACCTGATATTCGCATGTTTTTATTCAAAAACGACAGAAATCATTGACGCCATTAGTGGGTCCCGCTTTTCCATCGCTGTGATTACGTCACGTTGTTCGTTACTCTGATTGGTCCTAGCGCTATCCAATTGCGTGCTGACATTTTGAAAGACAACCGTAGATCCCGCCTCACGACTGAGAGCCGTCAATGGTTCGTGGCCAGACTATATATTCACATATATAGGATGGCTTGCCAGGCTATAGGATTGCAGCTACGATGCATCACTCCAGATTTGTGTATATATTTTGGAACAACTAGCTGATGCTGCACCCACTCTCTAGTTTGAGTTGCTGTTGTGGAGAGAATGGTGATGGTGCTGACCCCAGGGTGAGGTTTTGGCAACTTCAAGTGCACCCCTCCAGTGATCCGCGGCAGCGCTGCCTGCTGTCTCATCCATCCTGGGTGGTTGGGAGGTGTGTTTGCGATTCTGTTGTTTATTCAGCGCTTGTCCCTGTCTGTGTGGGACAGGTGCTGGCAACCTGGAGGTCAGTGCAGGCACAGCTGGGGCACCTCGACAGAAGGAAGACTGGAGACTCTGAATGACAGCAGGATGAATGAGTGCTGCTTTGCCAAGTTTTGTCCAGTTTTATTCAGAGAGTGTATTTTGGAGTGGCGGGGGGTTTGCTGTGCTGGTCAGGTGGTGTGACGGCTGGCTGCTCTCAGCTGAATGTCCAACTGTAGCAAACATTTGGTCCTCACAGAGCAGCTTGGAGGCCGTGTTAAGCTAAACTAAAGGAACTCCAGTGGGCTGTGAGAGTCTGCTAACACAAACAGCATCCTGCCCCCTTCTGTTAAGTGTTAAGTGGCCGGATGTATGTGGTGAATGGGACACAGGTGTCTGGACCGAGCTGTGTGTGCCTGGCTAAAGGTCTGTGTTTGTTTTCTCTTGGTAATGGCTCCTAACTCTGCTCCAGCTCGACTTGAGCTCGCTGGCTCTGAATGGGCCAGGGTGGGGCCCCCATTATTTTTCTTCAGCGGATTCAGAGTCTCATAAAGAAATTCACAATGGAACCCACAATCCAGTGTACACACAGAACAGACCCAGTGATTCTTTTTATTTTTCTATTCTTTCCTTTATTCTGTTTTGTGACTGATCTGCCCCGGCGTAGCAGCCATTTGAAGTTGGCACGGCTGTGGCTTTACTGCTCAGTCCTCAAAGTGCTTATGTGACAGGTAGAGAAGAGCTGGAGGGGAGTAATGTGACTCGACCATAATCCGCAACCTCCCCTGTCTGCATCATCCACACCCTCACCCCCCTCTCTCTTACAGAGCCTTCTGTGCTGACGTCCATCCACTAAGCTCCCCTTTGTTGAGTAATAGCCCAAAGGTACGCTTTGGGGTTTGAAGAAGGCACACACACCATCAACACAACTCTATACTGCGCCTCCCGCGGGAGTGCAACAGGGTGAAGTAATGGATTGTTAACCCCTCAGCTACTACGGTTGTTGTTGCTTCTGTCTGCAGTGGCTACTTTCACCACTCTGGTGTGATGGTTGGAGTAACCCCGTGGCCTCTCCAGATGGCCAGGCCTCAGAGCTGGTTTATGATAACCACACAGTTAATACCTGGCCTACATAACCATCTCCCAGCTCCTTACCCCCCACCCCCAGTCTGCTCTCATTTCTCTCAGCCACCCCCTGTGCCATTGTCTCCGACGCCTTCTCCCGCGTGCCCTGTTTTTATTTCTTTATTTCGCTCCACTTTTTCAAATTCCAGAATCCATTTCTTTTGCCTCCAGGCATAGTGGGTGATGGCTAGAGACAGTGTAGCAAATTAAATTTGGTCTCCCTCTCTGTT
Organism: Aphyosemion australe; assembly: GCA_006937985.1. Classification (NCBI taxonomy): domain Eukaryota; kingdom Metazoa; phylum Chordata; class Actinopteri; order Cyprinodontiformes; family Nothobranchiidae; genus Aphyosemion; species Aphyosemion australe. The sequence continues at coordinate 146,335 of SSNS01000417.1, forward strand.
TTTTTTATTTTTCCTGCTCCCCGCGGACTCGGGTACGACGGAGCAGTGGAAGGAGAATGGGAGTGTGGAAAGCTAGAGGAAAAAACCCATTTCCCATGCATTACTATCTCCTTCCTCAGGGTCCACTGCGGAGTAACACCAACACTTCTATTGCTTTATTCTCTCTTTAATTTTCTTTTACTAGCTCTGTCTCGCTGCTGCTGCTGCTCTTCACGCACAGCCTAACCTGAAGGTCTCTCTGCTCTCGCTACCTCTGCCAACACACAGTCTGACCCACTTTATTAGTTTGGCTCTAGTGAATCATTAATCGAGGTTATCTAACTGTTCCTGTAATGATTCTGCTGTGACTCGGCCGTCAGACTTTCTGTGTTCTTAACCAATCAAGCCGTGCCCACACGCTTCTCCCTCTCCACATTTGTACTCCATCATAACATCTCGCAGCAAAAGCATTGTTCCTCAAGCTACACTATATGTGTATTAGGTGAGCTGTGCACTGTAATATGTCATTGTGTCAGAGTACAATACTAGGACTAAGTGCCCTGAATGCAAATTAATCTTGTTGGATGGCAGCAGCTGAATAGAGTGTGGTTTTTGGTGGTGGTGAGGAGGAGAGAGGAGGGACAGAAGGAGGGCTAATAGTGGTGACAGAGAGGAGAGGAAGAGAAAGGAGCATGTGAGGATGAGGAGGGGTGGTGGGATGTAGTCATGCCAGGCCCATTCATCATGCAATGCCTGCTGGGATGCGCTGAGGTCAGTCCTGCACAACACAATTACAGCCTGTTCTGGTGTGTTGTGCTCGGCACCGCTGTGTTCCGACTCCGTTCTGTTGTCTTTTGTTAGGTTCTCCTCTGTTCTAGCTCTCTTGTTTTCCCATTTGCATGTTTTCTTCTCAGCGCTGCTCCACTTTGTTTGTGTCTGTTCAGTGGCACATCTCATCTCTTTATTCTCTTGCTTTTTTTATGTTTTCAAACTTGCTACTCAAGTCATCACTGAAGCAGGTCTTTGAACTAAACATTTCAATTAGCTGCACATTTGTTGTTGTTATTATTTTGGATCTTTTATGCTTTGCTTTGTCTTTTCAAATAAATTTCACTCTTTCTGTTTTTGTGTACTCACGTGGCACCGCTGCTTACTGCACTTATATCATCCGTAGCTCGGCTCACTTTGATCCATCAATGAATTGCAGCCACTACCTTAATTTATGCGATTTGCCGGCCTGGTTATGTGGGTTTGCGATGCTTGTAAGCATGTTGTTTATCCTGCTTTCCTGACAATCCTGCATGAGTCTACAGATGTTTCCAGAAAGCTGTAAATCTCTGCTGGGTCCTCTAATGTCTGTTGACAGCATATCCGATCGTAAGGATATCTCTGCCTCGCTGTCCACGTCTGTTCTTAGTGCACTGATGATTTTTTTCGCTGTCAGAGAGCTCTAAGGTAGTCTGAATGTTTAAATGAAAACATCTCAAAGATTTGGCACCAAAAATCCCATAAAAGCTGTTTCAGACAGCTTTATTAACAAGATGTGCTGCAGGACTTTGTTTATACAGCAGGCTTTATTTGCTCAAAACAAATATATAAGAGACAGAAGAGATTTGTCTGGTTATTAATCATCTGGATGGAATTTGAAGCTCCTTGTTGCACACATAAAGCTATTATTTGGTGCTGTAATGAAGAACCTGGTGTTCATTTTTCTGTTTCTCTTTGAAACGGCTCATGTTTTAAGTTGCTACTGTAGCTTAATTTAAAAGCTCAGTGAAGGACTGTGGCTGGTTTTAAGAAGTAGTTGTGTTTGGGCTGTTTTGGCTTTTACTCCAGATCAGTGAGGAAGGTCATGAGCTTTGATGTTAGATTACGGGTAAATATAAATATTATTAATGCTACTATGTAATCATGTAGCAGATTTTGACCTTTTGATTGTATCTCCCCGAGTTAAAATCAGTCCATGTACTAAGAATGGTATCAGCTTCTCTGTGTTTATCTTTGACCTCTTTTTTTTAAACTTGAACTCTTGTTGGTCTTACAACATATTTGAGTTAATTTCATTTAAGAATTATTTGTGTGTTAAAGGGTGAGACTGGAGTCGGCCTTGTTTTCCTGGTTGGATTTCTCACCGTTATTTTTGTCCCTTCCTTGACCCAAGGCCTCCCGATTAATATAATACGTAAATATCTGTTTACTTCATGAAAATTTGCATATAAAGGACAAACATACTTGGGTTTAAACCCTGGAGAACATTGATACTCATCAGCTCTATGATGTGTGTTGGTCAGTTAAACATGGGCTCAGATTCTCATCAGAAAGTTCACTCAGACATTTATCAGTAAACAGTAGTAGTAAACAGCAGTAAACAGTAAACTGAACTGGTCCCACAACACAGATGCTCTGTATAAGAAGGGCCAAAGCCGCCTCCATCTCATGAGGAGGCTGAGGTCCTTCAGAGTTAACTCCCAGCTGCTAAAATCCTTTTATCACTCTGTTGTTGGCTCTGTTATTCATTCTGCTGTGGTTTGTTGGGGTGTAGGCAGCTCTGACCGAGACAGAAAGAGACTGAACAAGCTAGCTACCAAAGCTAGCTCGGTTCTGGGCTGCCCACTGGATACAGTTGATGAGACGTGTGAAAGGAGGATGCTGGGGAAGATGACATCCATCTTAAAAAAAACCTCCCACCCACTGTATTCCACTGTGGAGATCATGGACAGCTCCTTCAGAGGCAGACTGAGACATCCCAGATGTAAAACAGAACGCTACCGTAGATCTTTCATCCCCTCTGCTGTAAGAGTGTATAACTCCTCAGTTTAAGCTGTACAGGTACTATCCTGGTACACAATAACACCAATGCAATATTCAGTATGTGTTCAATACTTGTGCAATACCAGATTTACATTGTCTGTGTCTCTTACAGTATGCTGCATAGCGTTGGTACCAAGTTTTTCATTTTTATTCGTGGTTTTTGGTGATCGAAGGTTACAATACTAGATTTGTGCATATGTGTATATACATATACCCTTGTTTTTTATTTTTCTTCTAATAATCCTTTTGAGTGTTGGTGCTGCTGTGACAAGTGAATTTCCCCACTGTGGGATCAGTAAAGTCTATTCTATTCTATGATTAGAAAGTCTGGCCGACAAACAACCTCCTGACATCAAAGTGGGCTTTTTGCAACCGTAAAAAATTAGAGAGGCTTTGTCTTTTCTCACAGCTCATTGGAAACTCTTTAGTGTTTTTTTATTGTTGGCTAGCATGAAACACTCTCTTACTTTAGACTTCTTAAGTCTTTTTGAAAACTTTATTACACTGCTTGTTTGACACTTGAGCACACAGGCTTTGGTAAAGCGGATAAATCACTGGAGCCAAACTAATCTGATAGATATAGTTTTATTTAAAATATTCAAAGGAATTAAAGCTAATAATTAAAAATATTAACTGTTTTATTGCAATGTTTGAACTCATCGACTATGACGACTGTTCTCTGCAGCCCCAGTAGGTAATATTTAAGCTGTTATGAAACAGTTGATTCTTTATTAACAGTAAAATAATTTCTTTTACAATCATGGAAAAAACAAGTAATTTTCTTCTCAGTGTTGCAGCTTTTGTTCTCTGGTAAATGGCTTGCCCATTCCTCACCCGTTTTTGAATCAAATCCTCCCACTCTTGTTAGGTTTTTTGCAGCAGAGAGTCTTTGCTTATCACTGGTAATTTATTTTGACATTATTTTGCTCACTAGTAGGAGTCGCACAATAGTAGTAGCCAGCTGGATGGATAGCTAGTCTGTGGGGTGGGGGTGGCAACCAGTGCTGCAGTGCAAAACATCACTTACAGCTCTGCAGTATCAAATGGTGCTTCAAGATGTTATTTACATTGTCAGAGTTGGTGTGTATCATTAACACGATACCCATATTTAATCTTTTGGAGTATCACAGTTGTCAAATCTAGTCACAACTGTCACCACAGTTGGCCGAAATTAAAAACACTTGTGCAGTGTTGCTGGACAGATGTGGTCATGGTACAGAGTTTTCACAAATTAACTTGGTTCTGCATTGCAAAATCGAGCCGTTCAATTCAAAATATATTCCACTGTTTGCATTTCCTGCTCTACTCTCATAATCACGGTTTTGTGTCCCAAACAGCCTCAACATACCACACACGACACAAAAAAGAGCTGCGAGGTTACGTGATCAACTAAAACTAGTGATGTTAGGAAACAAGTTAAATTGTTGTTTATTTTCTGCTGTATATATTGCAGAACGTGTGATGTACACTTGATGACCAGGCATTAACTCCATGAGATGTGGGTTCATCAGAGCGAGTTGCTTTTACAGCGCATTTTGTGTATCTTGGTAATAAATGAACTGCAGTGGGTTGCAGTTCAATGTTTGGAGCTTTAATGATAAAAGACAAGTCTTTGGCATCATTAGTAGAGCTTGTATTATTATTATATGAATCCTTTTTGGTTTCCAGGCCCCGTGTGTAATTAACCTACCATAAAATGACAAATACTCATCGAGAATTCCTTTTCTGCATAATAAAAGCCTTTTCTTGGCATAAACAACCTTTGGACTGTGGAGATTTCATTTTTATTTTTTTGTAAGATGTGATGAATTATTTTGTGCTCTGCATAAAATCCTGTCCAGTCATCACTGAAGGTTATTTTTCTGGTGAAAGAGGAGAAAGGACAAACGTTCCTCTTAAGATTCCTGAAGTCCACTTGTTCATTGAGATGCACTGGGTGGTGGCTTGGCAGATGAGAACTAATAGGAAGCCCAAAGATCGAAAGAATGACAAACTAGGGCCAGAATATGCAACAGTCCTGAACATGTGGATGTGATTTGATACAGTGGATTTTCTTCAGTGGGCTCCATGTCAAACGGGATTAATGCTTCTCTTCTGACTCACTTGAGTTTTGGCCTCTTTTTGTTTTTGGAAGCTTTTTGACAGCCTGTTTGGTTAATGTTCATCAAAAGTCCAGTTTTGGCCCCTTTGACGGGTGAAAAATGGTGGATTCCCATTTGAGGGGGACCCTTAGCTCATGTTGTAGGAAGACATCCTGGCACCACGGAGCTCAAATCAGCAGTAAATGAAACAACAAGGTCTGTGTAATGTAGAGTGACCTTTGAGCTCCTTTTTTATAACCTTCACTACTACCAACAATAAACCTGGTCATTGTGTATTTATCTAGGACAACAGGCTGTGCCCAGGTCCCATGGTGACCATGTTGCTAAGTACACCTGCTTGAGTGCCTCTCAAACCTGCAGACGCAGCAGCCCGTCTGTCATCGTCTTGTCTTTTTGCGTGCCCTAATGAAGCTCTGGAGATGTGATGACATGCCTCACATTTCACTCTTCACCTAATTGTGTTGATGCAGAGGGTGAAATTAGCGTCGTGGCGGCTAATCTTCCCAGTAAGGGGAAACGGCGGAATCATCGAGGAATACGATGCGGCTAATAGGATTCGAGTATGATTCCATGTTTGACGGGAGAGGCGATAAGACATCTATCAAAAATATGCAGAATAACTAATTGTCTTTTCTTCTTCGTGAAGGTTTTTATTGATTAATGGGTACCGGTCTGTAACACGCTGTCATGCGCTTTGAATGTTGTGTCGTTTAATCACACCATCCATTTTCTGACAGAGAACACGATGAGGAAACTTCAGCATTCATTACCACCTGACACGTGCCCCGCTCAACAAAGCAGCTGCTTGAAGAGCAACATAATTTGAAGCTGATTTCTCAGCTGGCCTTCCTGTTGGATGGATGGATGGATGGATGGATGGATGGATGGATGGATTGAAAAACTTTGTTCTCCACCAACAGAAAGTTGTTTGTAGGTGTGATTGATTTGGAGCCCTAAAGCCTCTGGCTCTCAGTTTGACTCAAGAGAAAGCTTCGATGCTTGCTTCTGGAAAACCAGAGGTAATGAATTAGTGATAAAGGTTTTAAAACATCACACCATTAAAGGGGCTGTGGGTGGGGGATGGGCTGCCTTTCACATGAGCCTGCTGAGGAGGTAATTTAAAGCACAAGTTTTGCATGTATTTTTTATCTTCTGTCCTCTGCTCTATACCCCCTCCCCCCGGCTACCAGTAACCGTCACATTAACCTCATCTCTGCATCACCGTCCTCACGTGACCTGAAAGTCATTTCTGCCGAGAAATGGTCAAATGTTTTGCTGCTCGGGGTCTTCAGCCTCGCTGGCTGTTCGTAATGCATTATGACTCCGTGGCCCGAGGGTGGGTGGATCAAATAATATATTAATATTGTGTTGAGCTGTCACACCCCACTTGGGTTTAAAAGTCCTATGCCAGCACAATTTTCTGCCAAGTCATACTCTGATGGGCTTTTTTTCCTCCAAAGGCTGCTGTAGGGCTTTTTAGATTTTTATTTCAGATGATCCGACTCATTTCCAGTGACATCCACACCACTCATCGCCAACGCTGACCGCCATCAGCACACACGGTTCCCCCACGCTCATTCATCTGATGGAAGCGCTCCTTCTGCTTGGGCTCAACATGGCCGGTGGAAGGAGTGCATTCCTGTCACCTGAGGGATAAACTGTATGATGGAAACTTGTATCCTCTCTGGTATGCTGGGTAAATTCTAGACCCTGCGTCGCTTCAGCTGTTGGGTCCAATAAAGGCACAGCGTGTTTTCGTCTCTGTTATTGGAGGAGTTAAAGATCCAGGCGAGACATTTTTATGCCTCTTTAAATCTAAATTTGGGTTATGGTGGTTTTGTTTTCAGTAGCAGTTTTATTTCATTATACATGAGTTTGTTTTTAAAACTATCCAGTTTAGATCTTGAGAAATTGATTTATCGTTTGAGTCACTGGGAGAAAAAACCCCATGGTCTTCCCTGCATGGATCCAAATTTAAACTCTTGTGCTTTTTTTAAAGGATGTTGGTTAGTGGTCATGGTTTTAATGGCTGTGGCAGCTTGTCTGAGGTCAGCCTCTTTGTACTGTTTATGGGACCTTGTCAGCTTGACAATCGCTGCTTTAAGCCTGACTATCTTTTGACTAATTAAACTATATATAATGGGCTAATGATTAGTCTTATTTTGCCATTAAAATAAAAATATAATTTCTAAATAATTGAGTTGTATGACTATTTTTGTTTGAATTACATTAAAAATCAACAAGTTTGAACTGATGAACCAGACTGTGAGTGTGCTTAAATGCAGCATCAGAAAACTGAATCATGTCTTTAGTTCGTCTGAAGACGGACTTTTAAAATGCATGCAAACCTGTTTCTCTGGCTGAAGTGGAACTGAACTGGACTACTTCTGATCGAGCTGAAGTACCCAGATAATGAGGTTAGAATCCAGTGTTTCCCTTCTGTGGGCTTTACCGTGGCGCTGCGCCCCTCTCATGGACAGTACGGAGGCAAAGTGATCTGCTCACTTCGCTGCACCCCAGTGAAACACTGGGAGAACACTGGAATCAGACTTCCTCTGCATTAGGGCTGGGCAATAAATGGAAAATTTATCGTTATCGAAATTTCTGACTTTTATCATTATCGTTTTTCCAATGTCAGTAAATTTGGTAATTAAAAAAAATGAAAAGATGAATGTAGGTTGGCAATGTTCATATCTATTTAAGAAGCTGTACCACCTCGAGTCACACGTCAGCGTGACTCAACGTAATACCTGTGACAGCCCCATCTAGTGGACAACTTTTGTTTTTGCACATATTGTCCATTTATCGTTATCAAGGTGAACGCCTCAATATATCGTGATAATTGATTTTAGGCCATATTGCCCAGCCCTACTCTGCATGTAAACAGCTAAGCCTAGCTGGAACCCTAACCCTACTGGAAGTGACGAGATCACGGAAGCAGTCTTCTGATAATATCATCACCACAATGTAACACCGTCAAACAGTAAGGCACGTACCAAATCCACTGTGCTGCAGCGTTGTCATTCATCTCTTTGGTCATTGTGCAAATCCTGTTTCTGCTTCACTCCCGCCAGCGTTTGTTTACTATTTGTGTTGCTATAGGCTAACAGGAAAACTGCCAACGTTTAAAGGGCGCATGTCTCCACCTATCTTAGTGGAATTGGACACACTTCTTTCAATAGTTTGGTTTTCTAATGGACATGTAAACTAGGCTCCTAGTTTTACCTTGTTTATTGCAGTAGCTCGACTTGGATGTGCTTGTAAACACTGAGTGATTGAAAAAGACCATAGATATCACACTGATAGCCTAGATGCTACACAAAAATCTGATTTGTCTCTAACCATAGAGACAGTAATAGGAGTGCCACAGGCGGTTTGCAGCATGTAGAAGTCCTCTGACAGAACAAAGGCGATCTATATGCTTTTACAGTCCGTTTTTATGATCCAGTAAATTTTCTCCTTGTGCGTGTGCAGTTCAGATTACACATTACTTAAGAGCAGCCTCTCCTGGACCACGCTGCGTAGTTCAAACGTTACTCATCCATAATCTATAAGTGAAACATTGTTAAATGTTGAGCTGTGTCTTAGGGGTAATTAGTTAAATGAGGGCTGCAACCTAATTTTCATCGAACCAACCATCCTTTTAACTGAACAAATAACTTCAACTAATGCTTTTGTGTAAGAAGTTTGGGAAAATGGCTACAAAGGGCAACAGTACCAATAGTTCCCAACAGCAGGTTTCAAATATTGTTCATGAGCCAAAAGTATGTCGACACACCTGGCTTTAAAATAGTTATCCTATCTGACTAAGACTGTTGTGTATACTCTATCATCAGCAGTCAAATAAATCAGAATATCTAGAGATCATATCTGATGTTTTGTGACTCAAAGGGAAGGCCCCGCCCCAACTTTTAGGAACCACAGAAATAGTCTACAAAAGAAATTGAACTGTGTCATGTAGCTCTGAAAAGAGGAAGTGGGTTGGTGGCTCATAAGTGAATCATAAGGGACAGGTCAGGATTTTAATAAACCCAAATGTAGCCAGAAAAAGGTAGAACCAGTTCATCTTTTTATTTTAAAGCACATGTCCAATCCTCAAGGGGCGCTATGCTGCAGGTTTTAGATTTTCCTCTTCTCCAGCAAACCCGATTTGAATCAGCAGGCTTCTGTAGAACTTGATGACATTGAATCAGGGGTGTTTCTCAATCTCAAGGAACCTTGCCTTGATGCCTTGGTCCCGCCCCCGTTGCCTAGAAGATACATCATCAGGAACCGCCGAGGCGTGTTCCAATCGGTTCCAATGTTCATGTGCTTCCAAGGCATCTGTCCTCCGTTTGTTAGTCGTTTAGCTAATTCACCAAGGATACACGAGCGGTGCCTTGGTGCCTTCTCTTGGTCAAAAATTTCCCGGAATGCAGCGCGGTATTTTCAAACAGATGTGATCAGGAGTCGGCAGCAGCTTTTGGGTGCAAATTTCCAGTTTAAATGTAAGTCAACTAATTGTAGCTATTGGGCTTATATGTAAAATGTTTATTTAAATCCAAACCAGTTATCTATGGTTGGTTAGTTGCTTAGTAGTTGCAGCTTTGGTGGCTAACAGGTACTAACTCACTTACACATTTGATTTAACCAATATATACACAATTAATAAAGTAAAAGGCTCAATATTAAAACTTAACATTATTATGATAGGAGGGACATCAACAGAGCGCGTAAGCAGGGGGCGGGCTCTGGCCGGCCGCAGTCACGTGGGACAAGTCTGTTCCATTTAGCCGTTTTCTTTGACCAAGGAAGGACAGTGCAAGGTGTCTGGCCTGGCAAGGCAGTGCCTTGGCAGGTAAGGCAAGGCGAGGTTCCTTGAGATTGAGAAACACCCCAAGTGTTGGAGAGGGAAAACATTTAAAACGTGTAGGACACAGGAGCTGGAGGACCTGAGTGTGTTTGATTCCCTGTGGAATCATAAAGTTAACACTTTGGTGATGAGTGAAACATGGTTACCTCTCCTGCCCTGACATCAAAACACAACCAGAACATTTGATTTCTGTCCGAGGTCAGCGTGTTCCTTATCTCTAATACATGGTCTCTCCCCGTAGCACTCGGAGACTCGCTCCTCATTTAGAGCAGGTGTCTCAGTGACGGACTGTACAGCCTTGTTTAAACTGCCAGGATTTTAGCAAAAAGGACTTTTCTTATTGTGCAGAAAGTAGAAGCGACAGCGAGCAAAGTGGTAGGATGTTACATGTTCTTGTCAGCAGGTCTGTGTGACAGCGGGACAATGAACGTTAACACCAACACTTCACCTTTCTGCAGATGCAACACCCCCCATCCCGCTCTGTTCTCATCAGCTGCTTCTCTCTAATTAGATGAGGGTGATTTCAATAAAGTTACCACCGTCCTCACTCCATTAGTTATATTAACACTCAGATTCCAGCCCGGGAGTCTTCTATCCTTCGCGTTTCACCGGTGGGGGCCGATCCTACTCTTTCCATGGATCTGTGTAACCTAGTTACTGAGGCCCAGCAGGGGAGGCCAATCAATTAATGAACAAAGGAGCCCGCTCACCGAGCAGCAGCACAAGTCTGGGACTATAAACAGGGCGCTCTTTAACCACATTACAGGAGGATCTTCATGTGGTAAATATTGAGAGGGAGCGCTGTAAGAAAGAGAGAAATCAGATTATTTCTGCCAGGGGTGTCGCTGGGTTTGAGCGTATTTGAGGTGTAGCTTAATGAACCGTGGCACTTTCCGTGTTTTCAAAGGGCTGGGCAAAAATATTATGGGAGTTGTGCCGCTTGTAGAAAAGGAGCTGAGAAAACCAACCATACATGTGGTCACAGGTTCTTCATCCATATTCAGACGTCTCCAGAGGAAAACTCATGCAACAGGCAGATTTTGAAGGGCGGCTCTTATGGGGAGAAAAAAGTCTCAATAGATTTGTGTGTTTGTCTAGATTTGTGTGTTTGTCTAGATTTGTGTGTGTGTATCTAGATTTGTGTGTGCGCATCTATATCTGTGTGTGTATTAGGGCTGTGCGATATGGCAAAAATTTCATATCCCGATATAGCTCATTTTATATCCTGATAACGATATACATAACGATATAGCATTGTTTCTTTTAATTAAATTCATAGTTAATATAAAGTTAGAATTAAGTGTTTGCACCAACTCACCAAACCCACGTTTCTCGACCGTGTAGATTGGAACCATATCTTTGCAGATGTGCTTGGCAACTGCAGTAGTGATCTCCTTCCATCTGCGGGAGCTGTGGTTATATGGTGCACCACGGCTAAACGCCTGTTGCAGCGTCTGTGTCTGGAGTTTGTTATGAGCGCTTACGCTACCACTCGACGCTGCTTTTACGGCTTTTGCTTGTTGACTCTCTCTGTATTCTTTATCGTGGTTCTTGCGCAGCTGATAAAATACATTTGTAGTGTTGGAGTCTGTTGTTGGCACCGGGAACCGGCAAACTTTACAAACCACTGCTTTCTGGTCCGTGTCGGCCTTCCTACACCCAAACCACATCCATACAACAGAAGTTTCCCCTCTTTTAGGTACAAGCTCCTCCGTTTGGGTTGGCTGGTCATCCTGTTGAAAATTACCCTGGTCTGAACCGCGTCCGCTACCGTCCTCCTCCATGTTTGTTTATGCATGGCTAGCGTGGCGCGCTGCGCGTGCATGGACATGCCGTAAGGCATCATGACGTAAAATACTGCCGTAAAACGCCGTATCGTGGTGTAAACGATAGAGCTTCATATTAAACGATAGACATTTTCTATCGTACAGACGAAACATTTCGTCATATCGCACAGCCCTAGTGTGTATAGATCTATGCATGTGTAACTTGATTTGTAACTTGTGTTTACATTTTTGTGTGTAACTTCAGCTCCTACACATACAAATCATTAAATACAAACACACAAATCAACTGGTACACACGGACAAAACTACATTACACACAGATCAGTTTACAAATACAAAAACCCTTTTGAGACTCTTTTCACACCTGACTGATTTGTGCGTAGATGGTGCATTCAATGCTGGGTGAAAGCTGGGAAATCTGAATTTTCTTTGGAGTTGGTCTAAACTTGTGTTGAAGGGGCAAACATGTTTTTCTGTGGAAAAATAGAATATCTCATGATCCTGTAGTTACAAAATATTAACCTAAATTTACTTTTTAATAATCTAAAATAGTTTTTTTTACACATAAATGTGTTTATGAGCTATGAAAACGTAGTCAAATGGTTGTAAGAAATGACCACTAGATGGCTGAGTGGTTCTCTGACTGGGAAAAGCAGGCTTCAAGCCAGGAGAAGGCTAGCCTAGTAAACTAGACCAAATTCTTGCTTTGCAGAGTTTATATATTCACATATATAGGATGGCTTGCCAGGCTAGGAGAAGGCACGATAAGATGGAGCAGCTCTGGTGATCTTTCCTCTGAAGTCAAAAGAGAAAGTTGCGACACGCTTTACACGCGGTCACGTAGTTCATGTAGCCCCGAATAGTTCCAAACAGCTCAGCGCTGCCAGTCAGTATGAGCGGCTTCTGGCAGGACTGGACGCTAAAACGACCCTTTTCTCATTTCCACATGGATTTTTTGGTGATTATTGATCAATAATGTGTATTAATTACTACACTGATTATGTATTTTATCAAAGCAATTCCCTTTGGAGCAGCACGAACATTTATCATTTTTATATTTTAGAGGGCAGCGAGACTGCAAACAACGTTGAAAACATTTAGGGTACAGTTCATATTTAGCTAAAATACGTATAATTGTATAAAAATAACTGTTTATATAATACACTCATCAACGTAAGGATCTGGGTTAGAATTTGAACTTTCTGTTCTCTGTATGCTAATATAGTGATGCTTTACTTTTTGTCCTAATAGACTTAAATATGTCAGCGCTAGCTTGCCTTCAGATCTACTTCCTCTAACAAAACATGAGATATTACCGTTTCCAGGATTTAGTCCTGTAATCTTCAGTCTGCCTGTTGTCAGATGGAAAAGGAGCAGAATGACACAGCTGATCTAAATTCATTTAAAACAAGTTTTTAACGACTTGGAGGAAAATATATGGGTGTAGATGCATCTATAACCCTGCTGATGGTGCTTCCAGCCTAACAACTAGTATAAATAGTAACTGATTGATTAAAATGTTAATTGAAATAAACCTGTTTTTGGTTAAAAACGTATTAGATGACAAAATAAGTGTGCGTCAGCTGTGCAAAACCACATAACCAAACATTTTTCATATATTTATTTATTAAAAGCCATTGGTCACAATGACAGTAAACTGTGTTCAATAGGTTTAATCTGCATAAACATTTTCAGTCGGGGATCGACATGTTTTACTCTCAAATGCGTGACACCCCATAAAAGAATGTCTGCTTCAGTGAGCTCCACAAGCTCCAGACTTCTTCAGGACATGAGGATCCCTCTCTCTGACATCAGAACCCACCAAAAAAGACATCAACACTTTCAGCTGGAACCAGGTGTCTGCTGCTTCGTACAGCGCTCAGTTTTACATCTGGGATGTCTCAGTCTACCTCTGGAGGAGCTGTCCATGACCTCCACAGTGGAGTGCAGTGGATGGGAGGGGTTTCTTAAGATGGAGGTCATCTTCCCCAGCATCCTCCTTTCACACGTCTCCTCAACAGAATCCAGTGGGCAGCCCAGAACCGAGCTAGCTTTGGTAGCTAGCTTGTTCAGTCTCTTTCTGTCTCGGTCAGAGCTGCCTACACCCCAACAGACCACAGCAGAATGAATAACAGAGCCAACAACAGAGTGATAAAAGGATTTTAGCAGCTGGGAGTTAACTCTGAAGGACCTCAGCCTCCTCATGAGATGGAGGCGGCTTTGGCCCTTCTTATACAGAGCATCTGTGTTGTGGGACCAGTTCAGTTTACTGTTGAGGTGAACACCCAGGTACTTAAAGGTGTCCATCACCTCAATGTCTGCTCCCTGGATGTTTACCGGTGAGTGAGGGGGAGTGTTTCTCTGGAAGTCAATCACCATTTCCTTTGTTTTACTGGTGTTCAAGCGAAGGTGGTTACTCTTTGGTACGTTCATCCTGTGTATGTCTGATTTAATCCTTTAACTTTTCGTTCTTTATAAAACATAGATAGATCTTTTTTACCTTATTATGCTGACGTTTCGACCATCACTGTGGCCTTCTTCTGAGCTAAGCTGCTAAACGCAGCTTCACTTCCGCTTCCATTTATGTGCGGGCACATAAATGAAGTTATCTCAGGACTGGTTCTTCTTCAAAAAAACTAACATATCAAGATGTTCTGGTATAATCGGTGATCTTTGAGCAGAAACAATGTCTCCTGCCTGCAGTGTTGTTGTTGCAACAGGCGCTGTGACTTGACGTGACGACGTCACAACGCACTGCACCGTTCCCCGGATTCTTTTTATTTTTTCATTCAGTTTTACCCTGCTTAATCAGCAGATAGTGCTGTTGACCTGCCACCATAAGCCCTTTTTATAAGACACACCATGCTGGCAAATCAGCGTAATATTACCGAATTTTGCGGCATTTGTGCCGCCATGCTTGATAGTAATATTGCTGTAATATTGCGGCTTCGCCGGTCTTATAAACGCACATTAACTTAACAGAGGGAGGTGTCATGACCAATAGAATGATTTAGTTGCACCGCCAGACTTACATTTGACTTTGTTCAGATTACATCAAGGGCATAAAAGCTGCTTAGCATTGTGTTTTTGTTAGGTTAACTTACAGCCTCTTTAAAACCCACCTATTAAAAACTGTTTTAAATCATTTAGCAACTTCATTACACAACTCTATTAACATACACGTCAAAGTGAAGTTGGTGTGGTTTTGCTGAAAGACAGAAACACTATTCTCTATTCATGTCTATGTTCTCAACAGCTTGAAATGGCTAAAGTAGCTTAGCTTACAGACGTTAGCGCCTGCTAACACAGAAATGAGGACAGTGTCAAGCTGCGAGACCTATAAAACGTCTGAAATGGTCTACAATAATAGCTGCCTGTCTCATAACCGGACTGCAAAGCGTGCAGGTGTAACTTTTACTTACTTCAGAGGAAAGATCACCAGGGTGCCGCGCCATCTTCTCCTGCTTTCTGCCGGTTGAAGCGTGTTTTTCCCAGTCAGAGAACCACTCTGCCATCTAGTGGTCATTTCTTACAACCATTTGACTACGTTTGCATAGCTCATAAACACATTTATGTGTAAATAAACTATTTTAGATTATTAAAAAGAAAATTTAGGTTAATATTTTGTAACTACAGGATCATGAGATATTCTATTTTTCCACAGAAAAACATGTTTGCCCCTTCAACACAAGTTTAGACCAACTCCAAAGAAAATTCAGATTCCCAGCTTTCACCCAGCATTGAATGCACCATCTACGCACAAATCAGTCAAGCGTGAAAAGAGTCTCAAAAGGGTTTTTGTACTTGTAAACTGATCTGTGTGTAATGTAGTTTTGTCCGTGTGTACCAGTTGATTTGTGTGTTTGTATTTAATGATTTGTATGTGTAGGAGCTGAAGTTACACACAAAAATGTAAACACAAGTTACAAATCAAGAGTTACACATGCATAGATCTATACACACACATAGATATAGATGCGCACACAAATCTTTAGTTACGCACACACAAATCGTTAGTTACGCACACACAAATCTAGATATGCACACACAAATCTAGATACGCACACACAAATCTAGGTACGCACACACAAATCTAGATACGCACACACAAATCTAGGTGCTCACACACAAATATAGGTACTCACACAAATCTAGATACGCACACACAAATCTAGGTACTCACACACAAATCTAGATACGCACACACAAATCTAGATATGCACACACAAATCTAGATATGCACACACAAATCTAGATATGCACACACAAATCTAGATACGCACACACAAATCTAGATACGCACACACAAATCTATTGAGACTTTATTCTCCCCATAGGCTCTCTTCTTCTGCCCATTTTCATCCACCTGTGCTTGCTCTGTCTTTCACCACCTTCTCATCCTTTCCTTTTCTCAATACCTCTTTTCATCTAGTAAGTCTGCCCCCAACCCCACCCCCCAATTTACCTTTTTCTCTTTCTTCTCCCACCCCCACCCCCCAATTTACCTTTTTCTCTTTCTTCCCTCTGTCCCTCAGGTCTACTCCTTATTCGGTTCTGTCTTTTGTCTCTTTAGCCTTCTGGTCCCCCTGTCGTCCCTTTTTCTTAATCCGGCTATTCGTCCCCAGTGTCCCCCCTCCCTGGAGTTTCCAGCTCTGTCTCCCTGAGTGTGAGATCAGGGAACTGGCTGCTGTAACAAGCTGTTGAATAATGTAAGCCCAGGCTATAGGCCAGAATTTCAGTTAA
This sequence comes from Aphyosemion australe, assembly GCA_006937985.1. Taxonomy (NCBI): domain Eukaryota; kingdom Metazoa; phylum Chordata; class Actinopteri; order Cyprinodontiformes; family Nothobranchiidae; genus Aphyosemion; species Aphyosemion australe. The sequence goes on from SSNS01000417.1 coordinate 162,609, forward strand.
CCCTTTGATCTCTGATCACACACTAGTTTAGTCGGACGACATCAGAGATGAAGCTCGACAGCCCAGAAAAGCTCCTCCTTCTGCCTCCTTCTGTCCTAGAGGCTAAAAGTTCCCCGTCCGGTTTCATTGTTGCTGCCTTTGTAAGCAGGAACACACCGAACATCCTTGGCCTTTGTTATTTTATCATTGATGTATAATTAAAGGGTTAGAAAGGCCATGCTAAATAATTTATACCGGAGCGGAGATGTCGTGGCATTCTGAACTGAAATGCACTCGTGCATTTTTACTCGCAGCACAGTTGAAACAAAGACTAGTTTTGTTTCTGGTTCTAGAAGGTTAAATCAGAGGTGACGGAGCTTCTGTTTTTGATTCTTGAAGACATTTTATTTCTCATCCTTTGAGACTTTACAGCTCAGACTGAATGAAGCACAGTTTCAAGTGTGTGAGCTGTTGAGCCTCTGCACGTTGGTCTGACTCCAACTGGGGAGTTAAATGGAAGGAGAAAAACAAGGGAGGGGCTTCAAATTCCACCAGGTGAGTTTTCAGCCTGATGGTTTCACACTAATTCACACCTTGATGCAGCAATCAGAACATCTCACCTGTTCCCCAGGCTAACCACGGCCCTCAGATGGGATGTTTAATGAACAGAACACACAAACAGAGACTCTTTTAGGAGCTTCTAAAGAATATCTTTCTGGGTGGAAAGCTGTTGAAACATCCTTTTGTTTTTGTGGAGACGACAAAGGTGTCATGAGGTGGGGGAGAAAATCTATTTTTGATGCATCGCAACGTGGACGTAAAAGATTCAGAATCCATCTGAAAATGTTCAAAATTGATTTTATGTATAATTTATAACTCGGTGTCGAGGAATGTAAAAGGCAGAATGTGTGAGCCTCCCTCTCTCTCTTCTCTGCTGCTTTAGTTTAGTAAATGGAGTCGCATTAATGCTCAAACACACATTATTCTGGCCAAGATTAGAGCAACGGTTGGTCTCTGTGTAACTTTTGAAGTCGTTTCCAAGAACTCCATGTTTTCTCCTTTGAGAGATTCAGTTTAAAGTGTTTATCCGTTTGGACTTTTATCATAAACAGTTTTTAACCCTGTACAGAGTTCTAACAACCCAAACATGGTTGTGTCTGTCTGAGGAAGCCAGGGCTGCTCGTATATAAAGCACAACAGATTTTAAAGAATGTAATCCATTAAATTGTCATTAAATGAATGAAAACAGGAGATTTTTTAAATCTTTCTGCCATTGAATTGCTTTAAAAAAATGAAAATAATAAATTCTATATAATACAATATTGTTTTGTGTTTAATAGTTTTTTATCTTTATTTTTAACGTGAGAGGCCCTGGACTCTGTTTTCATTAATAAATAAGGACCCTTGTTCACATTGATGAGAATAGCACAAAGACCTCAAGCATTTTTATAGGAAAGTTTTCATTACAGCAAAAATACTTTCTTTGTTTTAATAAATAAAGGTCATTGGAAGTGAATTAAATTAGGGCCATTAAACGTTTTTCTACCACACCACTCATCGCCAGCGCTTACCGCCAAGTGGTCCAAGTGGTCTCACTGAGGGAGGAGAGAGAAGTTTTATAATCACATCACAGCTAACCTACGACCCCACACTGCCCTGGCAGTAACATCTGTGATCTATTCTTCTACTTTTGTTTATTCTGCTTTATGCAGAAGCTCTACACATGCTTTCCTGTTCTATATGTATTCTAGCAGCGACTGTATAGCGCCACATAACGGCCCGGCATAGTTACAACAGCATCCGTGTTGTTTTCAGTGTTTGGTGTGAACAATGCCGCGTTTACTAGAATACTTTTAGAAACAAGAAAAATAAAAGATTGTTTTGATAAAACTGTTTTTGCCCTCAGTTGAGTTGATTTGTTCAACAACCTGTGAACTTGAAGTTTGGCACCAGTCATAGCAAAACATCTAAGATCAAAGACCTCCAACATTTTTTTAAATGTTCTGGGTTTGTGTGGTCAAATGTTCTCATTCTTCACTGACTTTAATGTGGTGGTTCATTTTAGCTGCTCACCTTAAGAAGATCAATCTTCCACATTTGCTGAGTTATATTTGAGTTACCAGTTAGTATCAATAAACTGAGTCATGCATTTGTCGTCTCAGAAAGAAGGATACAAAATGCACGGCAGCACAAAAGGCCTCATTAACTCTTTGTAATCAATACAGATCCCCTTCTCCTTAAGTGCTTCTAGTTAGCTTTCAGTCCCTATGTCCTGAGGCTAGGGCGCATCGATCCGTCGACCTGATTGGAAGTTTCCCCTCAGGAGGTGAGAGATGACAGTGGGACGGGGGATGTCTCGGCAGGACCCGAGTCTTCAGAACTGGATCAGCTTTCTTCCTCTTGCCCCCGCTTTTGTCATCACACCTGTTACAGCAAGCTAGGGCGAGAGAAGAGAGACAAAAGTGCCACCTATCTGTGTGCCTGTTTGTGTTAAGTGTGTGTGGCAGAGTGGAAGTAGCTGGTTGTGTGCCCACGGGAGCAAACGGCTGAGAGGCGTATCAAATGAGAAACATGTTCCATAGGGTTTATGTGACGGCGTGTGTCTGACTGCATCGACACTGGCAGCTCTCGGCCTGTTAAGGACGGCCACGAGGAGACGGATTCTAGACTTTACAAGGCTAACCCACAATTTAACGGCCTGCTTTTGTGATCAGGTGGAAAAACTCAAAGCTGCTGCTGATCTGCATGCACACGTATGCACCATTTAACTATTAGGCATGTGTTCGTGCGGCGCTCCTCAGTGGCGTTTAATCCATAATTCTGACAGGCGGCTATCCAGCTTCAGACAAACAGGGAAGAGCATCACTCTCATCCCACGTAAATCCAAGAAATCATCCCTTTTTCTTGCACTGCTTTGGCCTATTTTCATATTTTAAAGAGAATAATAAAAATTTGTTTTGGTTTCATGTGCCACGCACGTAGCCCTGTGAAACCATGTGCACAGCCTGCAGCTACCCCCTTCTGTAAGCTATGTGTGTGTGTGTGTGTGTGTGTGTGTTGTCACAGTGTGATGCACAGCAGCTGTAGAGGCAGCAGTGTAGAGGGGAAATGGGAATAGCCAGCACAGTAGACAAAGCCCAGATAGACCTGTCAGCTCTGTGACACCCACGCATGCCTCACACTCTGGTCCAGGATGAGAGCAGAGGAAGGGAGATCAGCTTGTTTGGGCACAGGTAGAGCGCTTCAGAGAGCAGAGGCAAAAATAAGACTAAAAGTGTGGCAGAGCTGTGTTTATTTCAGGGAGTACGGGAGGACTTTAGGGAGAGAGGACTGGAAACCTGCCAGAAACAGTCTCTGAAAACATTCACAGTCTTAACTTTTTTACTTCACATTTGGTGTGATTAACTGTTAGTTTAGCTGATCAGGGAAAGGCTATGTTAGGAGTTTATAAATGATGTAAGATTTTACACATTTATATTTAGCTCATGCAGGCTGATTTTGGGATACTTTATTGTCTGGGTGAGGCACATTTTTCTAAGATTAACTTTACAGTCTTGCTCGTGAAGGCCAAAGGTTGTTTGCCTCATGTACTCTCTGTGGTTACATAAACTCTCATCCTAATTATTACCTATTTAATAACAGAAAATGGCACTGAGCTGATTTTTTTTAAAGAAAATGAACAGTTGAATGCATTTCGTACTATTTAGAAATAACAGTGTTAGAATGTTGCCTAAACTTGTTGATCTCTGTGTTTTCTGTATGGTGTGTTTCTAAATGCTAAAAACGGATTACTAAACAACTATTAGGGTTTATTTGGGGCTGCTTCAGCTTTGAGCTTTTACCAAATGTTAGACGAGTCCTTGGCTCACCAGTAAAGCAGTAGGCCTACAACAAAGCTGCTGATGCTGCTAATACTTTGATTTGAATTAGGCTTGAACTTGTCTCCTTCAATACAGACGGTGTTGTGTTAAATTCCCAGGAGATTATCTGAGGAAGAACGGATGGTTGGAGATGAGAAAAACTCCTGTCTGAGTCAGATGATCAGCTGCTTTTTGTTCACACAGTTATTCTAGCAACACAAGTATCGTTCAGTTTAGAGAAAAGTGACGAGTAACTGTCTCGTGCTGAAGCGGCGCTGCATAGAAATAACTTGTTTAGTGTTGACAGTATTGCACTGGGTTGTGACTGATGGTTCTAGTTGGAGGTAAAATAATTTAAACTCTCAGGTGCGATTACACTAAAGTGATACAAATGACACTAGTGAAAAGTAGTGTACATAGCAGACGTAGATTTACGCAAACGGCAACAGTTTTGTAACTCGTGTAAATGTTCTCGTCTCAGTTATGTCTCAATTTGTTGTTTTTCCCAAGATTTTCTTGCGTTTCTCTCTTTCTTACCCCCGATGCTTAAACGGAGAAGGGTTTCAAATGCCAAAGAAAATTAGTTGTGCACATTTTTGAACCTGTTTAAGATTCCAGCAACACAAACTTGAGTCACTATGACTCGTGTAAGGAAATTGATGATCCTAGCAAACGCATTGGGTAAACGTCCTTACAAATACAATAAAACTTTGTTTCCTGTAGTCTCAGCCCAGTAAGATGCTGGCTCAACTATTAGCTTCACACTATCATACCAGCGTCTCTTATTCTGAACACCTATATCACATTGACTGCTATCTACTGGTAAAACACAAGTGGACTACTCACAAGTGCTCGCACACACAGCCCCATACACCTGACAGAACCAGACACCCCTTTTAGTGTGACGGATAGAAAGTTCGTCCATTAGAAGTTAGGGGAGATCCTAGTAGGTTTTTGTTTTTGCATTTGTCCATGTCTTTATCTTTATAGCTTGGCCAGCCAATGGGTCTGGTAACGCTCCTATTCAAATAACCCCACCCCCTGAGAATTCCTGCCGAGCCAATCAGCGCTGAGTAGCGAACGTCACACACCGCGACGCTCAGTTTCTCTTAAACAACGAAGATGGCGTATGAATCGGAGTTCGCTGCGGTTCTTTCCTCTGTTCTAAATGACTTGGACGTGTCTTTAAAACCACAACAAGAATTAGCGCTAAAAGCCTTTCTTCTAAAGAAAGATGTTTGCGCTGTGCTACCCACAGACATATATACATAGACGCCTCGTGGACTGGCGCTGCTGTAGTGGCCGGTCACCATCTTAGATGGGTCGCCATTTGCCCCCAGTGCATTCATTTCTACTGAGGAAGGTGCTTACCTAGCTAAAAAAAACACATTTTATCGTGGTGTCACCTTTGCGCTAATGGAGCAACAAGTAAAAAAAGCTGGGGTTAACTGCAACTTGGCATGAACAGTGAGAGGGAGATTGATAGCAGCGCTACTTTGACGCCATCTTTGACTACAGCTAAAAAACTACAGCGTTGCGCGATAAGTCGTCATTTCTGCCTTTTTTTGGATTGGTTATTTTTGAGCTGGCTAGTCCCGCCCCTCATGGTACTCTCTGCCTCTGAATATCCAGACTAGTCCTCTGTGTAGAACAGACAGAGGGAGAGTCTGGCAGGCCAGGCTATCTTTTATATGTTTGCATGATTTTGCACATGAATAAAACACGTCTTAACCTCTGAATACATGCAGCAACTTCTGACAACGAACAAAGGAAATTAGTGTCGTTTCATTTTCAGAGTGTAATATTGACATCCTGTGAAAGTGCAGACTTGATAAACTGTTAAACAGCTGGGTAATAGAGCAGAGCTCTTCTGCAGTTGCTTTAAAAATTGCAGCTGTAGCAGTAAGTGTGTGTGCGTGTGTGTGTGTGTGTGAGAGAGAGAAGAAAAGCTCCACTCGAGGCTCAGTTTCAAAAGCACACACAGGATTTAGAATAGGACTCATGCCTGGGCTACAACTGAGATTTTAATTTGCGTTATTGCAACAGGACAGCCGTGAGACCTGCACTCTCCCTGCAGTTCAGGTTTTTACACGTTTATTTTGTGTAGCTACTCCAGTGGGGGGCGTGCTGTAAGTGTGTTCAGGAAAGAGGTGGGCGTTTTTTCTCTATGCATCGCAGTGCAGACAAACAGTTAGGAATTATTTGTATTAATGGTGATTATTACCACAGGGCTGAAGAGTGTTTTATACTCTTAGATATCGCTAGTGTTAAAGGGAGAGGTTTTGGACCCATTCTTTATTTCTGATTAAGGCCTTTTTTGTGTGAAGGGTGTGATTTCAAAACAGCAAACTGTCTTTAATAAACAACTGAAAGGTTATTCTTTTTATTAATCAGTTATCAGAAGTAAAATAATTCAGGGTCATTAAAATACTTTGCTCTGCATCGTAATCAAATCATGTGGTGTCTATAGATTCCCACCCCCCGAGTTGTTTATGTAAAACTCTGTAGATAAATTTCCACTTTCCTCCAGGTTGGTGTTGTTCTTCACTCTGCTATGAAAGCAGGCTGATGGTTATGAGTGTGCTTTACATGCAGGAGGAAAATTCCTATCCGTTTGATCTCGCAGGTAAAAGAAATACAGGCGGCACAATCGAGTATCATTTCCTGTGTCAGCTTTTCTGCTGCACCGTGATATTCCCATGGGAACACGTATCTGCTGCGCAAATCATAGACAGATCAGTGTGGGCCGTTTCTTATCTGGACATGAAAGAAGGGGAGATGGAAGAGGGGAGGTGAGAAAAAGGAAAGGGAGAGAGGGAGGGCTCCCTTGGGTATGATAATACCTGAATTTCCTCTTGAATCTAGCTTCATCATCATTTCGTGAGTGGGTATTGTACTTATCCATTTGGCAGGCCAGAGTACGTCCTCGGCTCGCTTGTTGTCCTCCAACACTGATTGAATAGATTAGACGGCTATATTGTTTATGTGTGCGTCTCAGTCTGTGTTCCAGGCTGCACCGACGTTCTGTTAATATTAGTTTTTTTATTATTTTACTCATCTGCATTAATGATGATAGGATATGTCATGTCCAGGAGATCTGTCCCTGCTGCAGGTGTTATGGTCCTCATAAAGCCCTCTCTGCATGGCTTCAATCAGCTGGATTACCATTCAGTTTGATCGGCACCAAACCACTTTGACAAGTAGTTATGTCTACTTGCCCCTTTGCTCTCAGAGCCCCACAGCTCTCACACGCACACACACACACCCCTCATCTACAGCCGGTTTGACTTTCACCTCTGAGTGATGTTTATTGTGGGGTGGGGGTGGGGGCCCCTTACGTGTCCTCCATCCTAGTGGAGACGTTGTTCTGCCCGCCCCACCGTGCTCCCTCGCCCTTCAGTGTTGTCCTGAGATGACAGTGGATAAACAATGGGAACAAACAGTCACTCCCACCACCATTGATCCGGTTGCCTTCGCCCTTCCCCTGCTTTCACCGCCAACGCCACATTGATTCCACCTACACTCAATTTATATGAAAGCACCCCCCTTTGTTCTCGCACCTCCTTTTTGTTTCACTAAATCTGACAAAAATGATAAATGAGCGACCCTTTCCCTCCCCTGCCGGCCCCTCCCTCCGCCTCACGTCGGCTGTCTGAGTCTCTCCGTTTGAACCCCTTCAGAAATCCCCTTTTCTCTTTCTCTAAAGTGTTCCTTTTTCTTTCATTGGAGGAGAATACGGGCCCGCCCCGTAATTTCCACACATAAACATGTCACTGCTGTAATTTCGGCTCTGCGGGACATCCATATGCATGATGTCTAATCATTTTTAAAGACCTTTGAGAGAGATCATAATGCATTTAAATGACTCGCACCGGAGGATCACACGTTCTGGGGCTGCTGCCTAATGGTCTGCAGTGTCACTCAGAGAGGAAGTCATGTGTGCAGCCCCTAAAGCCAGGTCGTAGTTATTTCTGTCCCTTTGGTTTACTCTCTTCATGTGTCTGATATGGGACCATTATCAGGATTATTGGCCCACCATGTAACCAGATTAATTAGACTGTGGTTAAGACATCACAACAATGGTGTTACTGTCCATCTTTTTACAGCTTTTAATATTTTTTCTTTGTTGATGTTGCTCATATCCAGTGTCCCCATGCTTGTAAATAGGGCAGCATGTCTATAAATAGATATAGTGTGGTAGCGAGTGAGCTGCCTGAATATAAAGAAAGGTTGTGTTTGCACGCCGAGCCGATTGAGACTTATCGATGAAGTTGCCGATTCCTCGCTTGCCTTACCCAGATGCAGTTTTCCCATGGCCCCCGCCGCTCAGTCGCACCGTTTTCACCTTCTCCCAAACTCATTCTGCACCTCCCGATGCTCTCAGATCCTTCTGTCCTCATACCTCCTGCTTGAGATTTAAAGAAGACGGCAGGTTAGGGAGCCTCTCTGAGATTAAAATAACTCGGCAGCGCCATTTATATTTTATGCTCTGCCCTCCCTGTTTTTATTCATCTTGGTCCTAATCATCCCCGCATAATATGAATGTGCAGTCATGCCATTACGCCTTTGCCTTCTCCAGCTATCTTTCCAAAAGGATAATTTCTGTGTTGATGGATTCTGACATTAACCCTTTAACGGGAGTCCATGGGTAGGGCTTTATTTCTGTCCTTTTTTTATGTCCTTTGCAGAATTGGCAGTAAAAATGTGGTGCAAAGAAATGTGTCTAATTGCTTCTGAACACACTTCTACTGTCTTCCTATTCTGTTCATTATTCCTGTTAGGAAACGATTGCTCTCTTTGTATTTGAAGATGATTCTTTCACTCTTCGTCTCATTATTGTGTCAAAGAATAACACTGCAATCATTTCAATTACGGCAGCGCTGGGATCACGCTCTTCGAGTAGGGCCTTGAGATGTAATTGGAGGGGCATGAGCGAACTGAAGACTTTTCCTCTCCCTTTCTTTTTTTCCCCATCGGAGAAATTGCCTCAGTCTTGGGGACAGTAAATTGAGTTGCTGAAAAATGATGTGATAATTCAGCCACATGGCTCGGTTGAGCAAATTGTCTGAAAGTCACTTTCTGGGAGAATTAGAAGGCAAAACAACATTTCCCTCCCGAGTTCCCTGTCCTTCACGCGGTGGCATGAAATGAATTGATGAGACGGAGTGAGAGGGAAGCGTCGCTGTAAATGTTTGCAGCTGAAATGAAGCAGCTCGCTTGTGCATTCAGATGGGCTGAGAGGTGGGAGGCATGAAGCTGGAGTGAGGACATGGCGCCTCTCTCCGCGCCGTTTCACCGCCTTGAATCACGACAGCCACAATAGATGCACAGGACGGTGCTCAGATTTCAGATTGACTGATTTTGATTGCCAGGGCTGGATTAAAACACCTCTTTAAGAAAACTAACTCCTGCTCCTCTCGTGTGCTTGTTTGTCGCCTTCGATGCTCTTCAGAAGAAATGTGAAAATTCCTGCTTTTTGAAGTTTAATCTCCCGCAAGACAGGGTAGGAGGCTGAATGCAAATGCAGAAATTTGCTTCAGCTTTGCTTCCTATTGCTGCTGATGAAAGCTGAGTGTTTTAGTGTCTGTGGACAGTCAGCACCTCTAAATAAACCAGAAAAATTCTTTCCTGTTTTCTAAATGAGCAAAAATGCAGCGTCTGGTAAAAAGGCTGAAACTAAAGATAGATGCGATTTTAACCTCTCATGTTTGTAGTCACTCTATTGTGTCTCATTTGTTAATCCCTTCAAGGCATCTCGCACACTAACGGAGCCAGCATAAGCACATTTGGGTCCTGTTTGCAGTGTCGACATTGACAGGATTACAGATTAGGGATTACATTTGCATCTTTCTTCCCCCCGGTTAACCTTGACCCCGCTGGATCATTTCAGCGGTCAAGCTTTTGAGAGATTTAAATGTTTGAACAACAGCTCAGAAACAATTTAAAGGGAGCAAGTTCGTCTAGTGAGTTTTTCCACTCGCTCTCTGCCACTGTGACACATCCATGTCGATACAAAGACAGGGACGGGGAAGTGGTAGCAGCAGCTGCAGCCTTTTGATGAGTGTCCTATGGATTACTGCCCCTCTTTCTGCACAGTTTCCATGTGTCTGATCACGATGCTTCCCCGGCGTTTCCATGGAGAACGTGTGGTTGCCAAGGCCTGTGGCGGCTGAGCACAGAGGGTCATCGTTTATTTCTGTCAGTCAGTGGCGAGGGGACAGACTGGAGGGGGAGGAGGAAGCGGGCGCTGTTAGGTCCTAAAGGGTTGCAAGGGTCCAGCCATCCTTTAAAAGTTTATTTGTCCAAAGGATCACCTGCAGGTCGTCTGACTGTTGTTGACGGTGTTAATGTACTGACTCTCCTCACAAATCCCTGGGCCACTTAGTCTTATTCACACTTTAAACAAAGTGCAGCAGCAGTGCAGAGGAGCGAGGGAGGGAGGGAGGTGGGAAGCAGGACATGTGAGGAAGGCTACATATGGCCAACCGCAGCGTTGTTTATGCCGAGAGTTGTTACAGCTGAGGACCAGCCTCCGTCTCCTGCTCCTCCGTCCCTCATTAATCTAGCAGTACGCTTCTGGCCTGCTTCCCGTGCTGTTGAGAGAGCAGGTTTCTGAGTGACCACCCACCCTGAGGAAAAGCATTAGTCTGTCCTCTCCTCCATCACCTGCTATTGTTTATGCTCCCCGCTTCATTTTTTTCACCATCGCTCAGCAGCGATAAAATAATGAGGGGGGATATTTTAATTCGGGTTTCCAACCTTTCAGATTGATGGTGGCCCCGAGGGGTCATTTTCTTCTTTATTTCCCACACAAATTAGATTTTTTTTCCCCTCACCCTTTTGTTCATAGTATTTCATTCTCCAACCTTTCCTGTTGTCCTCCTTTCTGTTTAATCCTTTCATTTTGTGGTTCTTTTCCTCTCTCGCTGCTCTGCCTGCCACTTCTATTTAGGGAGACTTCTAGTTCACATGTGCAATTACGTAGCTCATATTCAGCCAGAGCTCCTTCCATCACTGAGAATGAAAAGGTTGACTAGCGCACACGCATGCATGCATGCACGCACACACACACACACACGTCTCCCATCCTCTTCTCCTTTATGCATGAGTTAAGACTGGGAGTCTCTTTGGCAGTCTGAAAAACTCGGTCGGTTGTCTAGAAGCCTTTTGACTGGGCCGTACCTTACCAATATGTCTGTCGGCTATACCTCTCATTGGCTTCTGCAAAACCATAAAATATTCATGTTCTCTTTTCTTCCCCCCCTCTGCATTTTTGAATCAATTATTTTGCAGAAAGGAGATCTCAGACATCCACATGGCTTCTTTCTCCATGCATGTAGCACAGGAGAGAGGAGCATGCTTTATGTGAGGTGGGTTTGCAGACAGGTGAGACCCATTAGCCTTTGTTCTGCTGGGTCAGTCCTGGACCCTCATATGGATCTAACGTATTCTACTTTCTGTTTGGCCCTCCTGATATCATGGCTTCACACTCAAGGCCCCGAGGTTTCCTTTCATTTATCCCAGCGGCTCTCAGGCCGTCACCCTCCCATCTCTCACCCGCTCCTCCTCCTCCTCATCCTCATCCTTCTGGCCCTCAGCTGCATCACATTCTGAAGGTCAACATCGGGAGGCAGGCATCTCTGCTGTGAATTGGCGAGACTCTCTGAGCCTGGGCTCTGTGTGTTTTGTCACCTTCCAGTCTGCTCCCAAGTCATGTCAGCAGGGTCATTAGAGCCACAGCAGAGCTTATTGGGACCCAGCAGACGTCGGCCTCAGATAGCTCATCTCCAACATGATTACTTATTAACTAAAGATAAATAAAACAAATACTTTCTGGACAAAAAGAGCCAGAGCAGGGAACTAACGAGACTTTTTCAAAATGTAAGATGTGTTCTGTGATAGAATTACACTTTATGCTTTTATTGTTTATAATTAATTATGTACTGATTGATTTCTAAAGAAAAGCTCATGTTTCTGTTAATGCAGCAGTATAATAAGGATCTGGTGCGTTTAAGTGCTTCTTGTGGCATATCTCCTGACATCTACTCTGATCTCTGTTTGTACAGTAAGATATAAATCAGCCTAATTTAGAGGCTGTGGTGTGATAAAATTAGATGAATTACACACAATCTGCCCAAGCAGGAGGTTGTAGTATCATCGATAAGTCACATTTTATAGTTACATGTATGCATAAACTAATAAACATCTGAAGAAATTATATTTGGTCAGAATGATAAATTGTACAACAGTAGGACATCAGCTGTAGTTTATTATCTGGCTGATAGGAGCTGGAAGAGCATATTAGGATCTACTTTAGTGCTTTAGAGCCACGTGGTTAGTAGCAGTGTTGCCTCCCAGCAAGAAGGTTGCCAGTTTGAATCTCGCCCTGCGTATGAGGGCTTGTTTTCTCTGGGTCCTCCAGTTTGCCTCCACAGACCAAAAGCATGCATGTCGGGTTGATTGCAGACTCTGAATTGTCCCTAGGTGTGTGTGAGTGTGTGTGTTTTATCTCTGACGCCCTGTGATGGATGGGAAACCCGTCCATGGTGTCCCCCCCACCTCTAGCCCTCTTCTAGACTGCTGAAGACGCGCACCAGCCCCTCATGACCCTACTGAGGGATAAGCATCCCAGATGAGTGTGATTTAATAGAAGTTGTTTGCTCTGGTTGTCTGTGGCCATATCGCATCAACAGGATTTTGACAAAAACAGTTTGAAATGTGTTGTTATGTCTAAAGATGCACTGATTTGAAAAATTGGGTGTATCGATATTAATACTGCTGGTTGATAACAGATATTAACCACACGCATTGCTTCTCTATTTCAAGGAAACGCCCCCACAATCTGACGCTGCATCACTATCACATGCCCAGAAAATACCACATGGCCAACCCCCTCCCCCACTTGAAACACACACATAAACGGTAACAAGATGGTGATAAACATGTTAATATTGGACCAGTTTTAATTATTGGACTTGTACCAATATCTCTACCATCAGCCAATCGGTGTGGTTGCTCCATATTGTCCCTAGTTATCTCCAATGAATGCGGTTATATAGTTTTTTTTTTCATGTGATTTCACAAGTCCTTCAAACACATGAGAGAAAATCCAAGAGGAACTATTCAGCTCAGAGTTGTGTTAAAGTTGTCTGTCCTGTCTTGCCTTCTGCCTCAGCGTCTCCAGCAGGAGTCACTTCCTGTGGCTAATCATACTTTGATATGCCGTGGCACGAACCCCGGCTCCCTCAGAAATGAACAAACAAGGGACCTGGGGGGGATCTGAGAGCGACCGGAGCTGTTGGTTTTTGTCTGCTCCACCACGATACATTCTCTGAACACCCACTGTTTTTTCACGGCCTCACTTCACATTAGACTCCGCATCCCTGCGAGGAGGAGAAAAGTTGGACACGACTCAGAGAAAAAGACGAGCGATTTCTGCCACTGCACTCGCAGGGAGATTTAAAGCATCCTCATAATCTTAGCTGGAAGGATGGAGGAGGGAAGGGAGAAATGCCAGAATGATGGTTCTGATTACATTACAGGGATACTGTATGAACACAGATTTTTTTCCTCCATGTCGCACTGTGTCTACATGAATCATTACTTTAGCGATCAAAGGATTATGTTTAAGCCCAACGTGTCATGGCCACTCTTGCATTTTATGTTACTCACCTCTAATTAAACCTCGGTTTTTACAGCATAACTAATAAAGTCTCCGATTGCATTATTCCATCTGATTTAAGTCCATTTGTGTTAGTGCTGATGAGTTTGGTGGTCAGTGTTTAATGCCTTTGAGTTGAGAAGGATGAGGCTATAATGAGGTACCTAGGGCTTTATAAAGAGAAATGTACACCGCAATAGCTCTCCAGCTTAATGGTCAGAGGATTTCTATGCAAAGGTAATGATGCTCGGTCTCATTCCTCTCTCCAGCACTCCAAATGGAGAAAAGATGTTTTTCTAAGTGCGAGGCTCACACTGTTCTCATGCTGCATCCTGGTCCTTTCACACTTGGCTTGATGGGGATGGACTAAAGGCTGAGATATTGTTTCAGGTCTGCAGAGAGTATAGAAATGTATAGGAAGTGTGCTGAGGATTTTTTTTCCCTTCAAAGCATAGAGGCTCATTGTTTCCAGGTCTGTCTGTCACTGTTCTCCACGCCTCTGCTCTTGGATTGCTTCCCTTCCATCAGCTTGTTTTTTGGACCAGACGCAGGGGAGGGTTTAGGGAAATGGAAGGAAAAGGTACCCGTGGGTGATGGTTTCACATGCGTGCAGTCACACTGGTTCCACCGGACTGATTTAGGAATTAGTTTGCCTTAGAGCTTTGTTGTCACTCATATTCCTGCTGTTGAATGTGGAGGCTGCATAAGCAAGGATTTTTCTGATGTGTTTTAGGTTTGCATGCACAGAGGTTAGGCGTGTGTGTGTGTACATACAGCTAAATGCAAAGCTACATTAAAGTGAACTTTTTTGTGTGCATCTCCCACACAACAACAAAGAAATGCAGTCTGCTGCTTGTTCTATAAGAGCTGCTAGATTTGAACACAAGTTCTTCTTCTTTCTGTTTTGCCAGATTCAGACCTGAGGGAGTGATGCTGCTGTGATGACCTGCGTGGCCTCGGCTTCCTCCAGGGATTGTTCTCCACCCAGAAGAGAGGGACGAGCTCTGGCCAGGATATGGTTGGCAGATTTACGTGATGGACAGGTGATGGAGTCGTCCATCATCCCCGCTCCCCAGTGACTCACCCTGTCTGCCCTCGCTCACAGCCACGAGTGTGTACCAGTGGACCAAGGCCCCCCATTTCTCTGCCATGGTGACATAAGCACTGCTGCAGCATGAGGGAGCGCCAACGTCACCGACTTGTTTCTGTCTTCAGTGGCTGCTGCAGCTGCTACGTTGAGGAGATTTAGCTCTGTAGCCACAGTGAGTTTGTCGTAACCCTTACTCGTGTTTTAGTTTTCTCCCACACTAAGAGAGAGACTGTCCCCTTGGTGTGTCACTGGGCCGGTGGGGCGGAGCAGTGTGGCGAGAGACGATGCTGGGATGCGTGACACGCCTCCGCCGGCTGGTCCGCCTCCTTCCTCTGCAGACCTCCCTGCTCCTCCTCTTCCTCTTCTGCACCGTCAGCGTCTTCATCTTCTCCTACTTCCTCTATGGCGTCAAGAGGGAGCCAGAGCCACCACCAGGGATCTCGCCCGGACCAGATGGAATTCCCTCAGACTTGGTCACCCCGTCGCGGCTGTTGCCCGTACGAACTATCCCAGGGGGTTCCAGGTTGGACCTCGGAGGGACCAAGACAGATCCTGTGGTTCTGGTGTTTGTGGAAAGCCAATATTCTCAACTGGGGCAGGAGATTGTGGCCATCTTGGAGTCTGGCCGGTTCAAGTACCGGACTGAGATCTCTCCCGGGAAGGGGGACATGCCCACCCTGACGGACAAGGAGCGAGGTCGCTTTGCACTTGTGATTTATGAGAACATTCTGAAGTATGTTAACTTGGACGCCTGGAACCGGGAGTTGCTGGATAAATATTGTGTGGAGTACGGAGTGGGCATCATCGGCTTCTTCAAGGTTAGGACAACACACACTCCCTGTACCTCCCTCCCTCCCCTCCTCTCACTCACACCTTCTGCCCTGTCCATCTGGCTCCACCATCTCTAAAGAGACGGGATTTACAGAGCTGGCGAGACCTGCCTGGTTCGATATCACTCACTTTCCTTTCACTGACTTATGTTTCTTTTCTGTTCTTTTTGTGTCTTTGTTTTTTTTTTTCTGTTCAACAATCTGGTGTCCTTAACTCTTCTCCACTTTAATTCCCATTCCTTGTTTTCTCTGCCTCGTCTTTTTATTCTCTAGCTTTTTTTTTAGCCCTTCACTTTATATCTCTTACTCTGCTGCTCTACTCCCTCTGTTTGTCCCCCGGGGCCTGGGTCTGCCTAAGGCCAGTTTTCAGGTCTTATGATTTTAATCACCCCATCTGAGCCACGGAGAGAATATAGAAAGGCCTGGATGGTGCTGTAGAGGTGTTGGGTGGTGTGGATGAAGGTTGGCCTGGTGGGATTCACTGCCTGTCGGGAGAGAAGGAAGGAGAGCAGAGGTTGTGCATCGCAATGGTTCTGAAACACAACAAAGCTGTGGTGCTCTCAGATTGTTGGAAGCACAACATAACCACCAGGCATCCTCAGAAATAATTATATTATTATGATAAATAGGAATTACAAATTGCTCCCTATCCAATAGCTGTTCCTTCATATATTCTGTGCTGGCTGAAGCTATTGTATAACTCTTCAAATGGTAAACGGCCTGTATTAGATTCCTAGAACCCCCCAAAGCGCTTTACAATACAACAGTTATTCCGCACACGTCCTACTCTGTCATTGCGACGCTCTCTAAGCTTACTCAGGTGTTTGCTAGCCATCCAAATGAAGTGCCGTCCACCTAGGCACCAAGGCATCTAACCTATAAGAACCCAACCGATTGGCCAAATGGGTGAAGGGCTCTATTTGATTTGTCAAAAACGTCTTGCTTCCATTTGATTGACAAAATGCATTATGTGTAGCAAAAATCTGAGATGACCATTAATTGCGATATTATTCCGTTCTTTGCGATATGCCTATTGCGCATGCTGATATTGCGATAACGATACATTTTCGATATATTGTGCAGCCCTAGACTATGCTCAGGAAAAAGATTTCAGTTTTTTATATCTTCAGTTTCACGTTTGGGATTATAACGTCTTACATCCTGCGGCTCCAACAGGTGGAGATGGTTCAGGAGCTAAAACAGATCAGTGGTTTACCCGACTTTGTCAGAACCTGCACTCAACATTATTAGCAGCGCAGATACGATGTTATCCAAAATACATCCACCAAACACACGGCTGTACACTTGAGTCCCTTATTGTGAATGATGTCATTCGCTGTCCTCTCTTTATTTTTCTTCAGCCATGTCCTACCCGTTACCTACAGCAAGAGCCTAAAGCTACACAAACGTTAGCCGTTAGCACATCAGGCTGGCTGCCATGTGGCGTGTGAGCTGGTTGAAGAAGTCAAGATTAAACAAACGCGTCAATGTTAAATATCGGCTTCTCAGCCAGTGAAAAATCATTAGGAAGCCATTATAGACATGTTTTTAAGTGGAAAAGTGAAGATTTCAGGTGATGACTCCTTTAAAGTCTGTTAAGTTCTAAAAGTCTACTGAAGAAACACATTTATTGTCTATTCAGGGCCTGAGACCCCAGAACAAATGGTCTTTGATGTTACACTTAGGGCTACACAATAAATCTAAACTCTATTAATATAGATGCATCACCAAGATCCTCTTGGACTGCAGTAAATCATTGACCTTTATATTCCAAGTGGCCTGAATTTGAACGTCCCATCAGGTGGTGTTTTGGTGTTGGGGGTAGACCGACATATCGGGCTGATATTTGACATGCTTTATATATCGGCATTGGCCGATATCCCTAAGTGTGCTACCTTAGTGAAGCTGATTTAAAGTCGGGCACATCCCCGGGCACCCTGGTTCTGCTGCAGAATTTAATTTAAATGTATATTTACGTTCCTGAACAACATCTGCATAATAAATGCTCAAAGAATTATTTTCAACTAAAATTTCTCTCTATTTTCCACTTTTTAATATTTAATACTTGGTCAGTTCATTGATTCAATTAACTTTGGTTTGATCTCTAATTTTAACACTGAGCACAAAATAAAGATTTAATAGTTGGTTAAATTCAATTCTCAAAAACTGATTTGGCTTCAAACATGTTTCACGTCAACTGACGTTATTAGTGACATGTTAGCATGCAGATAAGGTAGCTGGGACCCCGGTATGTGTCGCAACATTCCAAATTGGATGTCTTGAGATAAAAACATTACAAAAGTTGCACATTTTCTCTACAATTTTTGTATAAATAGAGGTAGAGTGAAGACTTGTCATAAGTGGATATACAAGTAGTACAGAATGAGTTTTTGCTTTCCTTTACTTGTTTATTTACTTTTTTAGCTCTAGGTTCAGTTTTGGTTGACGGGGTTGTGAGCATCGTGATGCCGGAACATGAAACGAGTGGAACCAGAAAAATGTGGGGTTGTCACAACTGATGCTGTCATCACAATAATTAAAAACAACATTCCGATCACATGTTTTTGTAATGTTGAGTGGACTAATTGAAACGATAAAACATCAGATCTCTTCTACTAGAGGAAACAATCAGTTAATGGGCCGACCAATTAATTGGCTGATATTTGTCATGTTTTAAATAATCTGATATGGGCTGTATGCCTGGGAATGCTCAGCCAATTACCAGGAAGGAAAAGGAGGACGCAGCAGCTGCTTCAGCCCGCTCACTGCAGCTCACCATTTACTTATTATTCCAAGTGAAAACATTCTTCTTTTTTAGAAATAGTTTTTTTTAAGTCAGCCATCAACTGCTCTCATTTCTAGATTTGCATCGACCATAAAACGACATCAGTCGAACTCTACCCTCTAGAGATTTTTCTGTAAATTGTCTTTTAATTAATTTAATATTAAGTTATTGTTTTATCATCTGCTAGACAAAAACGTAAACATCAGCGTGTGAGTAACTTTATTATAGATCTTTATGTGCTGAATGCCATTTTAAACTGACAAATTGATTGTATAAATGTTCAGGTGGATAATGGATAATGTTTGTTGGAAATAAAAAGAAGACTGGTTAGTTTTACTGTTTCTGGAATGTAACAGTTATGATTACAGAAAACAACATTAACATTAAAAAAGGCTTATTTTAGCAGTAATTATCATATCTACACTCACTGGATTGGGACTCTAATCAGTGTGGGAATAAAACCAGTCACCAAACAGAACTACAGAAACTCCGTGGAGACGTTAGAACAAATTTTTATTCTCAAATGTTAGTTTTCTAAAAAATAAAATAGATTCACAATTTTTCCAGTGTGTGATCCAAGCATCAACCCCCCCCCCCCCCCCCCCACACACACACACACACACACACACACTGTCAGTGTTGATGATGCTGCTGTAAACAGTCACACACATGCAGGAGAGATTCTGAGACAGGTGATCTGAAACACGACTCTGAGAATGACGGGATTTGTTGCCGAGCGTCTTGACTGAACCTTCAGTCTCTGAACAGCAGGAGGTTTTTTCATTTGACTGCAGACTTGTTGCACGGCAGATTGAGCGTAGCAGGTTGGAGCTCCCTCATGCCTTCACGTTTCAGCAGGCCTGACATTCCTTATTTCACACACGACTGGAGAAATTTGGAAATTATAGCCTACAAATTTCCATCCTCATCAGCACGATGTATAATGAATCTGTGTCTCTGTGTTGATCAGGCCAATGAAAACAGTCTGCTCAGCGCGCAGCTCAAAGGCTTCCCCCTCTTTCTTCACTCCAACTTGGGTCTGAAGGACTGCACGGTCAACCCCAAGTCCCCGCTCCTCTTCATCACTCGAGCGGGCCAGGCCCTGCCGGGTCCTCTCCCCGGGGATGACTGGACCGTGTTTCAGTCCAACCACTCGACATACGAGCCCGTGTTGATGGCAAAGACCCAATCAGCGGAGAGCATCGCGTCGATGGGACAGCACGCCGCCATGCTCCCGTCAGTGGTGCAGGACCTGGGGCTCCACGATGGCATCCAGAGGGTTCTGTTTGGCAACAATCTAAACTTTTGGCTTCACAAGCTGGTGTTTGTGGACGCCGTGGCCTTTCTGACTGGGAAGAAGCTGTCGTTGTCGCTGGAGCGCTACATCCTCGTGGACATAGATGACATCTTCGTGGGCAAAGAGGGAACCCGTATGAAAGTGCCTGATGTAAAGGTGAGTCCGTGTTTTCTAGCGCTAATGAAGCCTCTTCCTGTTTGATCAGCAGCCAGATGGCCTCACACGTAGCATGATACTCTCTGCCACTCACACAGAAACCTCTTCTTCTCGCTCCTCTTTTCCTTCCCAATGCATTCGTCCCAGTAGGCTGCGCAAAGCTGACAGGCCCAACCGCTCGCACTGTCACCAAAACTCTACAGCAATGAATATTTTAGGGGCTCAGAGACAGACAAAGAATGTTGAAAAGCTGCACGCTTTCGTCCCCTCAGAGCAGAAACGACTCCCCTCACATGTGAAGGCGGAGGGGGGAGGAAAAAGTTCTGGTAGCAGCAACAAGGCCTCCTCAGCGGCGCTACGGTGAGCTTTTAGGAACAAATCGTGTCGTGACAAGATGGAGAAATGTGACGGTGAGGGGGTGTGCGTTCGTGCATTCTCATCCAGCATTGAGATCAAATGAGACAAACACCCGAATCAGAGGGAAGCAAAGTATCAAACAGAATGGAGGAGAGGAGCGAGGCTGCTGGGAGCCAGTGTTGGATGTTTACAGAGAGATAGTTGCTAAATTAAAGATATATGTGGGCACGCGAGCGGCTCTGTTGACGCGTTCCTCATTAACGCGCTCATGCAGCAGTTTGAGCCCATCGTCTGTTGACTCATTCTTCTCTCCTCCCACTGTTTCAGGCCCTGCTGGAGACGCAGAGGGAGCTGCGCACCCATGTGCCCAACTTCACCTTCAATCTGGGCTTCTCAGGGAAATTCTTTCACGCTGGTAAGATGCAGCTCCAGCTTCTCACGCAGGGAGACGAACACGAACTAAAAGCTAAAGAAACAAGTTCTTCCAACTAAATTTCTCTGCTGCTTTTATTCTCTGTCATGCCTTTACTGTGGCTCATGTCTCACATACGTTTATGTTTGAACTTTTACCCCTCACTGATTTTCATTCCCTTATTTTTCTCCTCACTGGTCACATTTTACTTTCATCTCATTTTTCTCCATTTTTATCTCTTCAATTTCCCTCCAAATCTCTCACCCATTCCCTGTTTCCCCCTGTCGACCTCCCTGCTTTCCCCTCCATCCTTCCTCCACCCACCGTGTGGTTTTTAGGATCTGACGAGGAGGACCTGGGGGATGACCTGCTGCTTTCCCATGTGAAGGACTTCTGGTGGTTTCCTCACATGTGGAGCCACATGCAGCCCCATTTATTCCACAACCAGTCCGTGCTGGCCGAGCAGATGCTGCTCAACAAGAAATTTGCCATGGTGAGTCATTCAGGGGGCAAAGGTCACGTTACAGCTTTGACTGAACAGCGGGATCTGAGTCGTCCTTGTTTGTGTCTTTGTGCTGGAAATTTTAGACAACATGCCGCTCTGTTTTCTGAAGGGTTGTTTTTCAGGCTTTCATTTACAAAATTCTGATTCATCTTGACCTTATTATGATTTCAAAACAGCAGTTGCAGAGTTCTTTAATTCGTAGTCCATCAAGTCCCTTTCAGTGCTTTTGTTTGCTTGAACAGCAGCTGAACGTCTATCTCTGGTTTGCTCTGATAACAAGTTTGTTTTATTTTCAATGTGGTACAAGTTGTCCCATTTAATGGAAGAGTACAAACAGAACTGTAGTGTAATTTGACTTATCAGCTGTTCCAGTAACTGCAGCAGCTCACATCATTAACTGGCCTTGGACTGTTGTTGCAAACTAGCATCAGTCCACTTCTGGCCTAAAGCATCCAGATGGAGTATCAGGATTAGTACCTTCATCACAAACGTGTCTGCTGCCCTCTGGTGGAGCATCTACAGGTGGCAAAGACACATTTTCTGCCTTTATTACTGTTCTACTATATAATTACATGATGATAGAAATTATTTTCATATAGTTGTTTTATTAAAGTTAGATAAAAAAGAGTTCCGGTTACTTTAAAACATACATTAAAATGGCTCCCAATGGTTTAACAAAATTTGACATAATACACACACACACACACATATATAATTTATTCATTATTTTATTTTATTTGTAATCCAGATGTAAATTGGTTATAAAAGCCAAAAAAGATGTTTTTGACCACAAATGTGCCAACAAATGTCCAATGATATTCAACATGATCATGATCTAATCAGCGATCGTCTGATCTAAAACTCGTAAATCAAGTCTTTTCGGCCCGTCATCTCACCAGTCCTAAGTGCTGTTTAAAGGTAGCAACAACAGACCGCTAAAGTTTGACTTCCAGAATCCTAATTTTGCAAATTCAAGCAAGACTAATCCAAGAACCCATCACTGCTCCCAACTCCTTTGTCTTCATGATTACATGATCATTGATTTGCAGAGAAGCCAATTCTTTCTTTTGACCATAAAACTGATACTCTCTAATCGTTATGCTGTTATTTATTTTTAGCACAGTGATAACCTTTCCATGATAAACCAACATGCTGATATTAGACAATCATAGCTCTGTGTGTGAGAGGACCTGCAGAGTTTATAAAAACTTGAACGTGTAGAAAAATAACATTTTAAGCTGCTTTCATCATTAGCGGGATTCACGGATTCAAAAGCTAATTGCTATGGGGATATAACGTGTTGTTGTGAGGAAACGGTGACATTTTGAGGACTTTGGTGATAAATCTCACTTCACTTATTGTGCATCAACACACACACACACACACTTTCTCTCTCTCTCTCTCTCTCGTTTTCACAAGCAGGTCTGAATGAAGCTGTGAGGAACCATTGGTACTAAATTCTGGGTTACTGAAAGTTTTTGGTGCAGTTAATTTAAACAATAATCTGTTTTTGCTACTACAGAATGAGAAAACAGGTTAGTTAAAGCTGCAGCAACAAATCTGCAAACAAGCTAGGTTTTGAACGCAAACACGGTGACGGAACATTCACCCCACCCCTCAGGTATTTTACCTGAGACGCTTTTGCTAGAACCAGAAACCCACACTGCTCAGCGAGACCGACAACCGAATAGTTGCTTAT
Source organism: Aphyosemion australe (assembly GCA_006937985.1). Classification (NCBI taxonomy): domain Eukaryota; kingdom Metazoa; phylum Chordata; class Actinopteri; order Cyprinodontiformes; family Nothobranchiidae; genus Aphyosemion; species Aphyosemion australe. The sequence continues at coordinate 185,240 of SSNS01000417.1, forward strand.
GGTCTGAAATGTGTTATTGGTGGAGGTTTTTAGACAAATGCAAGAGAACCACTTTATTCATTTTTATCTCCACAATATAGCTATACTATTTGAGAACGTTGTTAAGAGGCATGAACAAAATGTTTTGAGCTCATTTGTTTTCCAAAGTTGCCACTGCAGCTTTAATGGGTTTGTTTGCTTCAGACGCTTTAACACGTGTTCTATACTGTTGTGATTTTGTGTGTAATGGCTTTAAGAAACAAGCACATATTGTTTTTGCATTCAAGCTCCTAAAGTTGAGTTTATCTCATAATTGTAATGTGTTTTTATGTTGAGAGAAAATGAAGTACACATTAACATACGTACATGTAGAAGGAGCTTTTGTCGTCTCTTTAATTCCCTTCTCTTAAAAAGCTCTGCTGATTGGTCAATAGTAGTAAAATGCAGAGCAGCTACTTATTGTGCGTTTGAAGTGTTGTAGAGTCGCCACAAAGCAGAAATTATGCAAATGTATTTCAAAGGAATATCACGGGGTAGAAGAATAAAAGCCCAGTCTGCTAACGAGGAATGTCAGGAGGTTCACAAGTGGTGTTTTCTTTAGGAGGAAATGACTCCTTTTCTTTAGGAACGTTGGACAAATGTTACATTTATTAAAACACACAGAAGCAAAGGGACTAAATTTAACATAATTTATATTCTTTAAGACACAAGTGGTCAGGAAATAAAATTAGGAGTGATCAGAAACCTTTCTGTGCAGCGATACTGATCATAGAGAATTGTGGGTAAAAACTAGATTTTAGGATTCCTGAACACTTCTGATAATCTTTAAATGGTCGTTTCATTTAGAAACTCATTAGGATGAAATGCTTCATTGTTTTTTTCCCCTGCACCTCTTGTGCTTGTTGAGGTGTCGTGAACCCAGCCGAGGAACAAGGATCTAATTTTAACATCCTGACAGATGTGGATGAATCATTCTAGCAGCGTTTCAATCTCGTCTGATTGGTGTCGTTTCTCCTCCAGGAACAAGGGATCCCCACCAACATGGGCTACGCCGTGGCTCCTCACCACTCCGGGGTCTACCCGGTGCACATGCAGCTGTACGACGCCTGGAAGAAGGTGTGGAGCATCAAGGTGACCAGCACCGAGGAGTATCCGCACCTGAAACCCGCTCGCTTCAGACGAGGCTTCATCCACAGCGGCATCAGTGTAAGCCTGCTGCTTTCCTCTCACATTTTCTCTCCTTGTCTCAACCTCCTCTGAGTATTTATTTAGCTTTTTACGGTGAGTAGTTTGTCAGTCACAACATGTTCCCTCCAGATGAGGATTTTATTTTCATTCAAAACAGACTTTAAATTATCAGACCATTTATCTTGATTTTTTATAAACCACCACTTATATCAGTCCTATTCAAGATGGCCGCCACATCTAATCAACCTTAGCAAACGTTTAATGGCTAATGACTAGCAGTAAGGTGCAGCATCATCAAGTCAAGTCCACCTGTCCGGTTTCTGAGCTTTATTGAATTCCTGTGATAAACGCCGTTCACCGCCTCCTCTCTGCCTCTCGGCTCACTTCATCTCTCCTCGTGTTTCTTAAACCCAGACTACTTAACACCACAGTAACACCTGACTTGGAGCATAAAAAATCTGTTTCATTCTTTAAAAAAAAAGAGTAAAATCTTTTAAAGATCTTGCAAAAGCACTCTGTGTCCTGAGAATCCCATCTCTTTGTTATATTTAAATAACTAACAACAGGTCATTACATCTGGATTTCTGTGGCTTGTTAAATTATTATTCATTCACTTGATAATTATGCACCTTTTAGGCTAATAAACGTGGGTAGAGTGGAAATGCAGAAGTATGAAAAATAAAAACAGAAAAGTGCAATTTGGGAGAAATAAAGCAGATTTAATCGGCCCCTATTGTTACTGCTCTATAAATAATGAATGAATGTCAACAAACCTTTTTGTATTATGTTATATTATCAGATTCATCGTGATATTTTTTATTCTTCACCTACTTTTCTAGACGTTGAGCTAAACGTTGATAAGGCGGTGTCTGAGAAGTACTCGCCACATAATTGGAACGATTTTAGGATCATTTTACATAATGTTGTTTTCAATATTCGACCAAAACATGATTTCATAATTTCTCAACAAAAGAGAATCTTAGTTTAAATCTCAGGCACAGACTCTTAGTTGTAAATTTTTGTACTTGGACATCCAAAATGGTCCAAACAACGAAGAACTTGAAAATGAAAGTTTATGAAAGTTTGGATTTAGAAAAGATCGTGTGAAAACGTCATCTGACCCGTTGGATTCGTCCCTCCATCGGCTGTGAGATGATTACCAGGACCGATCCTGAAAATGAGACACCTGTCTGAGTGCTGCTGCCAAGCGGGCCTCAGCAGAAAAACAAAACCTGACATTTTGGCCTCTGCGAAGAAAGCTCCTGCACATAACCGATCGTTGAAATGTCAACACACAAAGAAACTTTATTCAGCTTCACAGGCGTCGCCTCGTCTGAATAATGAGAGCAAAATAAATCTGAATACATTCAAGTAGTTCAAAAAGATAATAAAGGAAAATGCTAATAAAAAGGTGTTTGTTTCTCCGCCGGGCTGACCTTCTGAGCTGATAAGACCAGCGGCGTCTCGGCCCGGTTTCTTTGTTGTGTGGGTCAGCTCGCCAGGACCCAGAGCTCTGTTCTCGTCCTTGAGGTACGGCCGTCTGAACGGACAGCGCTCGCTGCTTACTGATGATTGATATTCAGCTCCCCAGACACTCCAAACTGTTCAACACATTTCCATGAATTTCCATATAGACTCGGAGTGAAGACGAGTTTGCTTTGGCTAGATGAGCTGAATAATAAGAATATTATTGTGAGCAAACAATGTGTGGGTTAAGCGCCTGGAGGAGCGACAGCTCCGCTCTGCTCTCTGTGGAGGGCTGATGTTCTGTTTGTCTCTCTGTGTGTGTGTGTGTGTGTGTGTGTGTGTGTGTGTGTGTGTGTGTGTGTGTGTGTGTGTGTGTGTGTGTGTGTGTGTGTGTGTGTGTGTGTGTGTGTGTGTGTGTGTGTGTGTGTGTGTGTGTGTGTGTGTGTGTGTGTGTGTGTGCGCGTGTGTGCGTGTGCGTGTGTTTCGTTGACCGTGTGTGTCCTCTGGTTGCAGGTATTACCCAGGCAGACATGTGGTCTTTTCACACACACCATCTTCTATAAAGACTACCCGGGCAGTCCCAACGAACTGGACAAGCTCATCAATGGGGGAGAACTCTTCCTCACCGTTCTGCTGAACCCCGTGAGTCACTTCCTCGCCCACACAGCACAGCTTTTGTCTCCCGTACTCGGAATCCCATTTAGCTAATGGTACAAATTGAAATTTAAACAAGGTGCGGGACAAAGACTCGGCGGTGACTCACGCTGCCATGTTTGCATCTCGCTTTCTGTTTTTGCATTAATGTAAAAGCTTCTGTTAATGGAGCCAGAAGACGAAGCTGCAAACTCTTTGTATGCCGACATAGTTCAGTTTGCTTTCATAGAAAAGGTTATCTCCATCATCGTCTCTGCAGATAAATAACTCTGATCTCATTACTGAGGGACTTTCTGAAACAATCTGAAGGGCTGCCTGTTTGTTCTGTTGTCTTTATGAAGCTTTCACAAAGTTCATTTAACACCAGCGTATGGATTTTAAACCAGCTTGTTGGGGAATGTTTACTCTAACCTTATTTGAGAGGTTAGACCCTGTTTTAGATTGTCACCGGTTTTTCAGCTTTCTTCCCAGATTTGACCACAAGTGACCTTCTGCTCCTTCTGTTTCCAACCACAGATCAGTATTTTTATGACGCACCTGTCCAACTACGGGAACGACCGGCTGGGCCTGTACACCTTCAAAAGCCTGGTGATGTTCGTGAAGACCTGGACCAACTTGAAGATGCAGACCCTGCCCCCGATCCAGCTGGCCCAGAAGTACTTCAGCCTGTTCCCCTCTGAGAGAGACCCACTGTGGCAGGTCAGACTTTGGGCTCCCCTCCGTCTCTTTTTACTCTGAGTCTGACATGTTTAGTGTTTGAGGAACACATTAAAAGCTGTTTGTGTCCTTCTGGGCGACTGCAGGATCCTTGTGAGGACAAAAGACACAAGGACATCTGGTCTAAAGAGAAAACGTGTGACCGCTTCCCCAAGCTGCTAGTCATTGGACCTCAGAAGACAGGTGAGACACGGCTCTTTTACCCCCTCTGCTGGACAGAGTCAGGAACGACGATGATCATCGTTTAGCTCCATAAATGGTGTTCTGATCAGAAGTTTTTACTTTGGAGTTTATTGGAACGTTTTCCTACACGTCTTTCATTTCTACTTGTCCTGTTTCTGATCTTCTCCCCCCTACAGGAACAACGGCCCTCTACTTGTTTCTCGGTATGCATCCTGATCTGACCAGTAACTACCCCAGTAAGGAGACGTTTGAGGAGATCCAGTTCTTCAATGGACACAACTATCACAGAGGCATCGACTGGTAAGACCAAAACCACCCTGGTGTCTCTGTTGTATCTACTAATACTCCTATTGTGTGTCTAAGCAGCCCCATGAGGGTCAGTGACAGTAACTCCTCTTGGTTTCTGCACTTTGACTCATAGTTTTTTAAAGTGCTTATTTTTTATCTGGAGGTTTTTTATTTATTCCCTGTGTTGAAGGTGGACTAATGAACACTGAAGCTTTGAGCAAAGCAGTTAAAACCTTTTTATGTGGACTTACTGTTTGTTTGAGAACTGCAGATCTTGTCTAGATTAAATAGGGAATCTGCTGCATTGTTGCCAGTGAGACCAACAGCTGCAATTCATTTAAAGTAGATGTGGCTTTGAAATACCTGTCACTCTAATTCATTCAAAGGTACATTAAAGGTGTGGAACACTGAAAAACCATTTTTTAATTATTATTTCTGATTCTAATCAATCACTGAGTTTTTCATGCAGGCTGAACATGAAAATAGTCTCCTCCACCTATCTCCTGCATTAGCTTCTAATAGAAAATAGACGCTGAAACTCTAGGAAAATCCTGACAGATCTACGTCACACTGTCTTTTAACATTCATGGACTCACCCATCTTGACTCGCGACGGGGAAGGCTGTTGTTGGTTTAGCGTCCAGGAAACAGCAGAGAACGTCTCGACTAGTAGAAGCTAACCGTTAGCATTAGCAACTCCTCCACACAGCAGAACTCCTCCAGGCTTGTGTTATTGGTGGAGATAAAACATTGACGTTGCAGAGCAAATGGAGTCAGTGGTAGAGTCGTGTTGCTGTTAGCCAATCAGAGGAGAGACGTCCACATATCAGGAAATAAGACTCAAAATCCTGCCGTCTGAAGCTCAACTCTGATGTGACAAGTTTCTTGTTCCTCAAATGGGTGCTTTTTTTCCTCAGAAGATGACTTACAAGTCATTCATTCCTACTAGAGACCACTGCAAATGTATTGATTAAACAAGTGTTCGACACTTTTAATGCAAATCAGTCTTGAGAGTTAAAAAAAAATTTTTTTTAAAGGTGACCAGGATTTTTTCTTATTTTTTGAAAACATTTCACTTCTCATCTGAGAAGCTTTACTGGAAAAATGAACAAAAGAAATTGAGTTGGTTTGAGGGAAAAACACCAGTTAGGACTGCTTTGTCCTTGTTTCTAAGAATCTACATGAACATATTAATGCAAAGCTTCACCAGTAGTGGTCACTAAAAGCACAACTGTGCAGAATTTAATTGGAAAGTATTAAAAAAACATTATTTTTTGTTTGTACTATTGTGAATCCTCACACGTGTGTGTGTGTGTGTATATTTTAGGTATATGGACTACTTCCCTCTGCCCTCCAACACCAGTTCAGACTACTACTTTGAGAAGAGCGCTAACTACTTTGACTCTGAGGTGGCGGCTCAGAGGGCTGCGTCTCTTCTTCCCAAAGCGAAGATCATCACCATCCTCATCAACCCGGCCGACAGAGCGTACTCGTGGTACCAGGTCCGTCCCAGCAGCTGAACTCTGCTCCTTTTAAACTAAAGTCCCTGACCTGTCTCCGCTCCGTGTCTTTCCTCAGCACCAAAGAGCCCACGATGACCCGGTGGCGCTCAAATACTCCTTCCATGAAGTCATCACTGCAGGCCGCGACGCTCCAGTCAAATTACGGGTTCTTCAGAGTCGCTGTCTGGTACCAGGATGGTACGCCATCCACCTGGAGCGCTGGCTCAGTTTCTACCACTCCAGCCAGGTAGTTTACGTGGTCCATCAGTCAGCAAACATCTATTTATACGTTTTTATATTTACTAAAGCAAACTCCATCCTGTAATTCTCCTCAAAGTTCAGGAAAATCTAACTAAGGAGTCATCCTTCTAATGGATATTTTGGGATTCATGGCAGGAGTTGATGTAAAGGGAGCTTTTGTATCCCTGTAAGTGGAGCTTGGATCCAGCTGACCTTCGTGGATGAGATCTTCCCTCATAGGAAAACTTTCTCCTTTAATCCAAAAGCATAGAATTAAACCTGATTTCTCAGATGAAACAACTTCACATTGAGAAAAACGTTTTATTTTTTATAACTTCTCTAACAGTTTCAGAGTTTAAACTCCTTGGTGAAATCATAAACAGCGACAGTCTTTCAAAGATTTATGTTGGAGTTCTACTTCAGAAATAATCAATGATGTAACGGTGGGAGGGCTGGACTTCTTGTTATTTTAATCTCCAGTGGGTTTTATTGATCCGTTCAACACTCTCACAGTATCCTGGAAGTTCTGTCAGCGGTTTTTACACTTTGCCAGTGATGGATGTGAAGTTTGTGGGACTTTGATTCTGCTGCCTAATGAGCTGCTGCAGTAAACTACAGTCCATTAATGTTTAGAGACAAATCTCACCGCTGGCTTTAGTAATGCACGGTATAACCGGTATACGGGTGATATGATAGAAATTTAACCACCGGTAGAAATTTTAGCTACTGTCCAACTGCGACTGCACATGAATGTTATCAAGCTGCATCAGCTCTGGACGAACGCAGCTGCGCAGAGCACATGGATGAAGACGTGCTCATGAAGACGACAGGGCAACGTCGGTTATACAGACCTGGTTTGGGTTTCAGGAGTCTGTTGAGCAGTAAACCGCCTCAGTAAAATATTCTGGGTGACAGTAAAGTCACATCTGTGTTAATAGCTCGTTAACGCTAATTCCCTTAATGCCGTTTGTTTTATTTAACACGTGATGAACACACATGCTTCCAAACTTTCTGGACATCTCCTGATCTGAATGCAGCTCAACAAAAGGGAAATAAATAGGATAAAAAATGGAGCAAAGCATAATTTTACCTGCAGTTATTCACTAGTGAAGCAAAAGAACAACATGAAAAATATGAATCAAAAAACAGGAAGAAATGTTATTTCTGTTTTTATGTTTTTCACTTCAGTTCAAACAATTTAGAATTTTGTTTTTTAATCACATTTAGCTTGTATTTAATTTAAATATCTTCATCTTTATTCATTTTATGAGAATTTCTGTGTTGCAAAGAATCATCACACAACATAATTATTTGAGATGTTTTGTATTTTTTTAATTAAGTTTTGAAAGTTAAATGTTATTCAAATGACATTCTATACTTTAGAAATATTTAGAAACATTTGTATTGATGCAGCTCTGGTGGCCTAGTGGTAGAGTGTCCCCCCCGGACTGAGAGATCAGGGTTCGATTCCCGGTCGGGTCATACCAAAGACTTTGAAAAAATGGGACCCAATGCCTCCTCGCTTGACACTCAGCACTAAGGGGTTGGATTGGGGGGTTAAACCACCAAATAGTTCCCGAGCGCGGCCACAGCTGCAGCTCACCGCTCCCCACCACGGGGATGGGTCAGATGTGGAGATGTAATTTCACCAGTGTGTGATGATGACTTGGGACTTTAACTTTTCATCTGGTATGTGAGAATATTCAGAAACAGTCATTTTGACATAAATAAATAGAAAAGAATATATTGTGATGTAGATTTTAGGCCATGTGGCCCATTCCTGCTGGCTTTATTCTAACCGTAATTTGGATTTTACATTTTTATCTGTAAAAATATTTTAGAATTAAATGTCTGATTCATTGAATTTTAATTCTTTTGAATTAAAACATTGTTTTGTTTTTTAAGATTGTATTATTTTTTAAATTTAGTCGTGTCCTTAGCTGCTTAAGGATTATCTCCTACCTGAGATTGTAAGAAGGTAATTAGGGATGTTGAAAAAAACAAACAGTTTACTATGTAAATCATGTTAAATAGTTTACACACACACACACACGTACGTCTGTCTTTCTGTCATAGTGAGGACTATCAATTGACTTCCATTCATTTTTAAGACTATTATGCCTAACCCATACCCTAACTATAACCAGTGTTGTTGTATTCCTAACCCTAACCTCAATAAAATCTTAATTCCCACCATACCTCTAAAACTGATAAGCATTTAAAAAAGTGAGGACCACAAAAATGTCCTCACTTTGAAAAATGTCCTCACTCTGTTGGTTAAAAACTTGTGATGGTCCTCAGTATGTAGTAAGTACTAGAACACACACACACACACACACACACACACACACACACACACACACACACACACACACACGTCCAGCTCTGACGTCTCCTTGTGTTTGTGTCCTGTCCCAGCTGTTAGTTTTGGATGGTCAGATGCTTAAAACGGAGCCGGCTTCAATCATGGATAAAATCCAGAAGTTTCTCAGCCTCCCCAACGCCATCAACTACCACAAGATCTTAGCGTGAGTCTCCGATGTTACGTGATATTTTTGTATTTAGATTCTCTGATGTATATTTAAATACAAAGGCCCAAGTAGATATGAAGAATGTTTTCTTTTAATAGTTTATATTTTTCTCATACATGCAGTCTTCATTGAAAACCCTTGAATACAAACCTTGTTGGTCTGTTTACACAACAGGGATTATATATCTAACAGCTCAGGTATCCTTAAATCTGACTCACTGATCCATGATTTTATGAGAGTGAATTCAGCTGAACTGAGACATTTTTTACTTTCAGCTCAGCAGTGAGAAAGCAGACATGAAAGTAGAGACGAACTTCAGATGTAACTTCCTAATTTGGTGTTTCCGGGTTTTGTTGTGCAGGTTTGACCCTAAAAAAGGCTTCTGGTGTCAGCTGCTGGAGGGAGGAAAGACCAAGTGTTTAGGGAAGAGTAAAGGACGAAAGTACTCTGATATGGACCCTGAGGTTTTTAATTTTATTAATATTTATTTAGTAATAACTTAATCAGCTGTGTTTGAGTTTCTCACATCTGGTTTTGTCTCACCTGCTTGTCCTCTCTCAGTCCCAGGAGTTCCTCAGGGAGTACTACAGGGATCACAACATTGAGCTGTCCAAGCTGCTCTACAGGATCGGTCAGCCGCTGCCCAGCTGGCTCAGAGAGGAGCTGGTCCACACCAGGTAGCAGCAGCGCCACCACAGGGAACCACCACGGCTCCACACAGACTGAACCACTGCTGCACCCTGCAGGGCTCGTCCTGCTTCGGTCAGCGGCCCCAAGCCTGAAGACTCCTGGTTGTTTTGACAGACTGGAATAGAGCCGAGCTTAAAACGTAACCATGATCTTCCAAAGCCGGGTGAACCAGGATCGGGTCAGGCCTGACGGTGCGTGTTACTTCAGTGTGGCGCTCACCAGGGGACCTTCAGTGTTTGATAATCACAGTATCGTTCTCCATAATCAAACTTTCATCACATGAACTCGTAGCTGGAAACCCAGGAATGGAGGATGAACTTTGTGCTGGTGTTAAATCTCAGCTTGATGAAAACACTATCAGATGTTTGGACAACATAATAACTATAGACTTTATAAATGTGGGCGTGACTGACAGAGGAGGGGGTGTGTGGAGTTGTGACTCAGGCTGCGTGCTGTAGCCTCCCTCCATAGGCCTTGGTAGAATCTAGTATTTACATTTACAAGTGCCAGGACAGAATCTTCTTTAACTATCATCACACGGACTATTGAGGGTTCTTTCTTTTGTTTGTTTTTTTATGGTTTTTTTGTTTTTGTTATTTTGCTCTGATTTAACATTTCTGTAATGCTGATGGAAATGCGTCTTTGTAGAATGTACCAAACCTAAACCAGTTCTCTGTTGTTTTCTCACAAGCAGGACACGCCGTTCAGTTCTATTTATACCGTGTTTATCTTTTTTGTCCATTTTACTGAGTCGGCCGAAGCAGCACGAGCGGGAGAGACGCTGAAGCACAAAGACAGGAGCGTGAGCATGGACTCCGAGCGTACAGGTAACTGGAAAGCACACTAACTAAACGGCTCCTGCTGCAATCTGTGAAGAAAATCATAAGCTAGCTACTGTATGTTCATTCAGCATTCTGCTCCTGCAGACTCAGATCAGTGTACAGAAGAAGAAAAGCGCATTTCAGAATGTTTTCAGCATCATTTATGGTTTTTTTTTGTCAGAACTGTATATTTTGTCTTATATTTTTTTAATTTACTAGATGAGTTTTAAAAAAATACTGGGGAGAGAAAAATGAAATCTGTCTGAACAAGAGAAGTCACCAGACCATCACAGCGCCCAGTGACAACACGCAGATGTTTGGTCTGTCGGTCAATTCGTTACCATAGCAACTAGATGTCAAGCGTGGGTAACAAAAAGCTGCTCCTACTGCAATAGTTTTGTACATTGTTTTGGTGTAATAAAGATGCACATGGCAGTCTGTCATTACCGGACTCTAATGTACATAGAGTAGACCTAAATTATTGAATGTGTTTGGGTTTACGCTCCATCAGCCCCTTCTTGTATTGTGAAGCATCAGCGCCGCACTGAGAGCAGTCTGGATCCTTTCGTCATGCAAACGTGTCGCTAAGAGTATTTTTCCTCCCACATCCTCTCTCACTGCCAACGTTGTACAGAAAAGTGCAGAGTCTCTCATATAAAAGTATTAAGTGATAACACATAACAGCAACGATGGTACTAATCTCCAGGATTGTATGATAAAGATTTGTAATTGTTGTCAATAATTTTTACAGTGTAACTAATATTGTCGGTGCTTTTTAATTTGCAAATAAAACACCACTGTATTTTTCAGTAGTTGGTCTCTTGATTCCTCTTTTTAAGAGTTGATGCAGTTTGATCTGAAAATGTTTGGTTGTTGTCTAACCTGTTTATTAGACTTCATTCAACTAGAAATGATCATGCTAGGGATGCACCCATATAAAAATTTGGGTCAATATCCATATCTGGTATTAATACTGCTGCAATGGCCAATAATCGATATCTATTGATATTATATATATTTCCCTACACCTTTGACATTATGTAAAAGCAACCACACCAGCTTCATTGCTTCTGCTTTAAACACCCCCACAATCCCCCACCGCATCACTATCAATGTCACAAATATCACATGACCAATCCCCCTCCCCCCACTGCAACACAAACAGCAACAAAAAGGAAATAAACATTGATTTTTTAATCCATCTATCCATCCATTATCGTCTGCCTATCCGGAGTCAGGTTGTGGGGGCAGCAGCCTAAGCAGAGAGGCCCAGATTTCCCTCTCCCCAGCCACTTTGGCCAGCTCCTCCAGGGGGATCCCAAGGCATTCCCTGGCCAGCCGGAATAAAAAAAAAAAGTCCCTCCTGCATGTCCTGGGTCTTCCCTTGGGTCTCCTCCCAGTTGGACGTGCCCTGAAAACCTCAGGGAGGCGTCCAAGAGGCATTCTAACCAGATGTCCGAGCCACCTCAACTGGCTCCTCTCGATTGATTTTTAATATTGACCCAATTTGACTTGTTGATCGCACCGATATATTGTACATCCCTGTATGAACCTCAAACTTTATCCGGATTAGAGAAATGTAATTTTAAAAAGAAAATCAAACCCAAACCCTTTGACTCAAAAGGACAAATTTGTGAATAATTGCTGTATATTTGTACAGAATGTCCTTTAAAAAAAAAAATACTATTTATTAAAAAATTTCTAAAGAAATTCTGATGGATGCCAAAGCTGAATACAGCCCAACATTTTAATCAATTTTGTAACTAAGTAGAGTTAATTTTTTTTATGTACAGACATGGACAAAATAGTTGGTACCCTTTGGTCAGTGAAAGAAAAACCCACAGAAATATCTTGAATCTGACAAAAGTAACAAAAGTTCTATGAAATGTAACCAATGAAAGTCAGAAATTGCTTTTCAACCATGCTTCAATGGAATTATTTTAAAAAATAAACTCATGGAACAGGCCTGGACAAAAATGATGGTAGCCCTATTTTGTTGCACAACTTTTTGAGGCAATGACTGCAATCAAGCAATTCCTGTAACTGAGTCTTCTGAACCTCTCAGCACTATTTTGGCCCAGGTTTGAAGGGCACCTTTTCCAGACAGCATGTTTCAGCTCCTTCCATAGATCCCATGAATAAGGATGAATGAGTTTACACACTGGATCTTTCATGGGACATGGTGATCGACAAGGAAGGCGCGGGAAGTAGACGGCGACATCGTCCTCTACTGCCCGCAGATGAACAGCAACGGAAGTGACACCAACATCCGTGAAGCTGTGACGAATGTGACAGGAAGTAGCTGAAACTCAGCAATATAAGGTAAAAACGGAAACTTAATTGCTACTCCATGTATAAGATAAGAACAGAAAAACACTCATTCCAAAGATGCTCAATAGGATTGAGGTCAGGGCTCATAGAAGGCCACTTTAGAAGAGTACAATGTTTTCCTCTGAGCCATTCTTGGGTGTTTGTAGCTGTGTGTTTTGGGTCATTGTCCTGTTGCAAGACCCATGACCTCCAACTGAGACTGATGTTCCTTGAGCTTGAAGTTCACCTTGGATCTCTTTAGAAGTGTTTCTGGGCTCTTTTGTTACCATTCTGATTATCAGTCTCTTTGATTCAGCACTTTGGGTTGCGTGAGCAACAGTAAAGGTGCTATACAAATAAAGTTGACCTTGACCTTGATTTGTCATCAATTTACGTCCAGGGAGGTTGGCTACAGTCCCATGGATGTTGGATTTCTGAATAATATGTGTAGTCACAGGAACATCTAGCTGCTTGGAGATGGTCTTATAGCCTTTACCTTTAACATGCTTGTCTATCATTTACTAACTACTTACTAACTTTCTAATCTCCTGAGACTCTTTTCTTTGCTTCCTCTGGTCCATGTTGAGTGTGGTACACACCATGTCACCAAACAACACAGTGACTACCTGGAGCCCTATATATAGGCCCACTGACTGATTACCAGATTGTAGACACCTGTGATCCTAATTAGTGGACACACCTTGAATTAACAAGTCCCTTTGGTCACATTTGCAGTCTTTTCTAGGGGTACCATCATTTTTGTCCAGGCCTGTTCCATGAGTTTTTTTTTTAAAATAATTCTGTTGAAGCACGGTTGAAAAGCAACGTCTGACTTTCATTGGTTACATTTCATAGAATATTTATTTATTATTACTTTTGTCAGATTCAAGTTATTTCTGTGACCATTGTGGGTTTTTCTGTCATTGACCAAAGGGTATCAACTATTTTGTCCACGTCTGTAAAAGTGTGGAGAACCATGACCAGAAAACATATTAAATCTTCTGCCAGTGGCCCATTAAGATCACCATGATAACCAGACACTGGTGCTTGTTACTCAGTGACAGAAATGTTAGGCAAGGCAGCTTTATTTGTGTAGCACATTTCATACACAGAAGCAATTGAATGTGCTTTCCTGGAGCAAGAACATAAAACATTAAAATCAACATGACAACATAAAACAGCAGATTTTAAAATCAAATTTAAAATACACAAAATTAAATCAAATTGAAATACACAAATAAAATTAGATGTAAGAATAAGATAAATAGGGAAAGTTAAAGGGTGAGCAGTTACAGTGCAGAAGGTGCAGCATAAGAAACATTCATTCATATGAATACGTGAAAGTTTTCAATTTTGATTTAAAAGTTACTAGAGTTGGGGCACATTTGAGGTCATGAGGAAGCTGATTCCATCTGTGTGCAACATAGTAGCTAAAAGCAGCTTCACCCTGTTTGGTTCTGATCCGGGGTTCTACCAGCTGACTGCTTCCTAAGGATCTCAGAGCCCTGCTACTGCAAGGAGATCCAACATGTATTTTGGCCCCATGCCATTGAGTGATTTATAAACTAGTAGAAGTACTTTGAATTTGATTCTGTAGTTCCTCTGGAGCCAGGTTGAGCAGGAACCTCCATCCTATCCTGATTTCCAAAGACAATAACTTCAGTCTTGTCTTTGTTTAATTGAAGGACTGAAGGTTTGACTGCATCCAGCTCCAAACACTGACAGAGTGAGTATAGGGGACCACAGTCACTAGGTGATGGAGCTAGGTAGATCTGAGTGTCAACTTCATAACTATGATAGGTAATGTTGTTATTGTATATGACCCCAGTGGCATCCCCAAGGGGTGGCCATGGCCACCCCTAGAAAATTGCAGGCCACCCCAAGGAAGACCAGTATCAATAAATCATATTAATGTGCACTCAAACCATGAATACATGTTATTTAATCAAGACATAAATGTAAAACCTAATAAAAAATTATATAATTAATGAGTAAAGAAATAATTAAAATTTAAAAATGTATACAGTATATATATTTCTGCTGCTCACCATTTAAAAAAAGTTTATATCTCCAAAGTTTTTGTGAAGACAGCAACAAGCGAATTAAACTAAGAAATAAAATTCTAAAATAAATTTTGAAATAACATTTCAAATAACTGAAATGTATTTTTCTGAAATTGTTGTGTTTCTCAAACTTAAGTGTTTTGGATGCATATTGTTTTTTAATAAAAAAGAATAAAGGAGCATGCAATGCATCACCACAGGCTAAACTCTCCCAGAGTTACCACAAGGACCAATTTGGTGTGCCACCCCAAAATTTTCTTTGACCCCATCCGGCCACCCTTATCAAAAATATCTGGGGGCACCCATGATGTGACCTGACCCAGGGGGAGCGTAGAAATTGAAGAGCAGTGGTCCAAGAATCGAACCTTGGGGCACCCCACATGCCATGTTGATCAGCTTTGAAAGTAGACATTACTCCTGAAATAAAGTGTAAAATCTCCTGAAAATAACCTGAACTGAAAATGTCAGAAGCACCTTATCATCTCACGTGAATTTATACACGGACCTGCTTCCTGGTTTAATCTGGAAAAATCATTAAAACTTTATTTCCGTGACCGAATTTAAAGTTCTCTTCAAGACAGTTTAGCAGAGGGTTGTAAAATCTGTTATTAAACCCCTTTTAAATTATTTTATGAAGTTTTGATCCTATACTCTGTATGTTTTTATTTTGTTAGAGAATTTTATGATTTATTTGTCTAACTTTCAGTTATTATGCATGCTGTACTCTGCTGTACCCCGGTGCCCAGTTCTCCTTCAAAAAAAATGTTTATCTCGAGGGACGTCATGGTTAAATGAAATCCAATCTGGTGCTTTCTGAAGGAAACATGATGAACTAAACTGTTTTGAAGAAAATGGCTGAAATATAATAAAAGCCTGTGAGTTTGGGGACACACCCTGGAGGGAGTTGAGACAAAACTATTTGTTAAGTGTGCGAGAGACGCTGATTAAAACAAGAAAAAAATGTCAAAGTTTTAATAAACTAAAAAAATCCTTGCTCACAAGGTCACATCATCACACTCAGAACATTCCACTGTAGACTGATTGTGTGAAAACTGTCAAATACATCTGAACATCAGTTCAGCCACATTTAAAATCTTCTCTGACCTCTTTACTCTGACGTTTCTACCAGCAGGTTCTCCTGTTATTGAGCTCCAAAGAGGGCCTTTTCTCACTCACTTTCCCTGAATGTGGAAACTGTCTGAAGTTCATCATGATTTTTGTCTGAACTGTTCAACACACTGCTAAAAAAGTCATTGAGCACTATTACTGATTAAAGCTGCATGCTTTGGGTTCTTCCAAGTGTGTGAAGACAGAAACCCAAAATCATGACGGAAATGAAAGAACAACCGTTAATTATTAAGACACATGCTTATGCATTGGCACCATTAATAAGCATCAAGTAATTCCTTATTCGTCATTTCAAAATGTTTAATTTACTTGAGTAAATCTGCACAGTTTGTAAGTAATTGTAAGATTTTAGCAGCTTCTTTATGTTCCTGATGAGTGAAAAATCCAGGAAATAAATATTTTTCTATCCAGGCCCATAACTACATTTTGTTGGTATGAACCATTAGATGCAGATCATTTATATGTCCGTTTGTGTAAAGACATCACTATAAAACCCAAATGGTTCTGGTTACTGGAACCGCTCCAGTTAGATTTAGGTTGGTTTGTCTTTTGGTTTTACTTCCAGGGAAGATCCCTTTGAGAAGAGGCCTCTGCTCATTTCCTCCAAACCTCCTGAATTACAGATTAATTAAACAACAAAATCAACTTCAGTTTTCTAAAAATAACGTTTCATTATGAAATCTAACCTTGTTCATTCTGATTCTTAGTCAGGGAAAGCACCAAAACCCAACAGTACGAGCCTGTTTCTAGTCTTCAGTAAAGTTATTTTAAAACATAAATAGTGTCTGGGAAGGAAAAGTGTTGATGTGATTTTCTGGGTGTGGATTAGGATAGAAGAGCTCAGGAGGTAGAGCGGGTTGTCCAGTAATCGGAGGGTTGTAGGTTTGATCCCTGCTCCTGGCAGAGAATTCTGCTGTTGTGTCCTTGGGCAAGACACTTCACCCTCTTGTCCTGCTGGTGGTGGCCGGAGGGACCGGTGGTGCCTGTGCTCTGCAGACTCGCCTCTGACAGTGCACACTAGGGCAGCTGTGGCTACATTGTAGCTCATCACCATCAGTGTGTGAATGGATGAATGATGCACTGTAGTGTAAAGCACTTTGGAGTCCTCTGACTCTGAAAGGCGATATACAAGTGCAGGTCATTTATCATTATTACAATTAGTGACTGCATTAATTTAAAAAAGTGTATTTTAATGTAAAATTCTTTAATATCCACATAGTTACATTTTAGTTTTCTTTACTCCTTCTTTAAGATCCAATAATAACTTTACTTTCAGTTTATTATTTCCTCATCTTAGTTTGTCTAAACAGTGCATAATTTATTACAAAGCCTCGAACAATAAAACATTTCTCACTCAAGCACATTAACAGTAAACTCCAGGCCTTTAGTCTGAAGTCTGCCTCTATCAACAGATGATGATGTTAAATCTGACCAATCAGAGCTCAGATCCGTCCCACACAGCTTTTTTATGGGGTGAGGTACATTTTCATGTTCTCTGGAACCTAGAGCCTCTTCCTCATTCAGAAGGTGATTTAAGTTTAGAGCAGCTGAGACCATCCTCACTTTGTTGTTGTTGTTGTTGAAGCTCAGAGAAAGACCCAGCAGGGATGGCCGACTCTCAGAATGAAGCTCCCCTGGACAGAGGAAGCCTGGCCGGCAGTGAGGAGGCTCTCCTCACTCCAGCAGCACCAAGAGGGTGAGAGGAAACTTTCACACATCACTTTATCCACAACAGCAGATGTGTTATAGGCTGGTAGAAGATCAGATTAGTTTATGCGTGATGGGAATTATTCAATAAATCAGAATAAAAGTTTAAAGAGCAGAATTTAGCAGCAAGGTGTTCCCTTCATTTACTTCTGAAATAATCTGCATCAGGATTTCTGAATATGAGGAAGTTTATTTTTCATTTCCAAACTAATAAAATGTTTAAGTTTGAACTATATCACTAAATTATACCAATATGTATAAATATAAGGTAGCTGAGGCGAGTTTTCATTAGTCACTAAACCCCTTCAGTCAACTTCTGCCTAGCAGGTTGTGACGTCATCATATAATAAAAAATTATAATCAAAACTGTTTATTGATTATAATAAAATAGATTTTTGTGTCTGCTGGAATCACTTTTATTTGATCAATCCGAAAACGGGCTCCTCATAATAAAGTTCACTGCCGTGGTTCACTGGTAGATGTAATCTGCCTAGTAACTAGTGATGGTTGCTTGCGATTGGCTGTTGCATAAGGATTAAAAAGAAACTTTTTTGGGCTTATTTTTGTAACTATAACGTTAAATAATGCCTTCAACTTTATGATTTACAGAGTTTCTGAACTTCGGACAGAAGTGGTTTAGTCAAAAGGACCACATTTGATCACTATTATGCTTTAAGGTTTAACTTTAAATGTTTTATTAAAACAGAAAGCAGAAAAGTTTTCTCAAGTTTTTTAAAGTTATGAAGAAAAAAAGTAAAAATAAAAACACTTTAGGGATGGAGTTTTACATTTGTGAGTTGAAATGAAAAAGCAAGACTGAAGCAGCAGAGGGACAGGAAGTCCCATCTTTATAAAGAAATGTAATATTCTGAGATTTCAGGGGTAAATGTCTCAATTCCTGAGATTTCTGCTTGATATTTCTTTATCTTGATTAAAAAATAAAAAAAGCTGGGTCTTTCTGTTTGCCTTGTTGATATTGTGGCAGGTTACAGTAAAGTCCTAGTTATTAGAAAAGATTATTCAATTTTTTACCTTTCAGATTATTCCCTATGCATTAGTAAATTGCATTATTAAATTATAGGGAAATAAAAACTATTTAACCTTTTTAAAGTCAACACTAAGAAAAAAATTAAGATTTTCCTTTTTTAAACATATTCATTTATTTTGTATGTTTGTTTATTTTAAAGATTACAAAGTTATGTAGGTTACAGGCCATGTAATAATAATAATAATAATAATAATAATAATAATAATAACAACATTTAGGTTAGTATCAGATGATATTGTTTAACTTTTAAATCCAACACCTCAATAATAGCTATATATATATATATATATATATATATATATATATATATATATATATATATATATATATATATATATATATATATAGTTGTTTCATGTTTAAGTCAGATACTGAGATGAGCTCCTAACAGACATCTGAGGTAATTCTATCTAAATTAAGGTGAAACATGTTTATAAAAATCAGTGGACAGTCCAGATTTGGGTTTTTAAAACTCCAAATTTGAAAGTCCCCTCAGCTCAGCTAAGTTCAGTAAGTAGGAGGTTAAAATCCCACTGTGGCTTTTTAAACGTGTGTCATCATGTTCTGTGTTTGCCCCTCATCTAGACTGGTTCTAGTCACTAAAACCTGTCTCTGTGTCTTCTGTCTCCGTGTTGCAGCGGCTCCAACAGCCGGGCCTTGAAGATCGCCGGCCTGACCACGCTGGCCTGCCTGCTTCTGGCCAGCCAGGTCTTCACGGCCTACATGGTGTTCAATCAGAAGCAGCAGATCCACTCGCTGCAGAAGAGCTCAGAGAAGATGGGCAAACAGATAACACGCTCTTCTCGTGGTAAATCCAATAACTCTGAAAAGGAACAGGAAGTGAGAATGTTTTTTTAAATAGACAAAGAAGTGAGTTGTCTTAGTGACTAGTGAAAGAGGAAAAACCTCACACATCAGGCATTTGAGGTTTGCACAATCCTTTCTTCCTTCTCTGATCAAAAGTGAATTTTCTTTGCTGTTCTGCAGTTGTGGCTCCTGTGAGAATGGCCATGCCCATGAGCAGCCTGCCCCTGATGAAAGACTTCTCTGAGGAGGACACCAAAGAGACTCCCCTCATTGTAAATCCACGCTCACGCTGCAGCAGCACATATTCTATGGTTGATCTCTAAACCTGAAATAATGGGACTGCTCTGTTGTTGTCAGAAACTGCAGGACATCGCTGTTGTCAGCGTGGAGAAGCAGCTGATGGACCTCATGAAGGTACAGTAAGTTGTGTCCTCGTCCTGCTCTTGCTGTGGGTAGAGTGTGTGTTTGTCACTGAGCCTCCACTGGTTGTGAGCAGGACATGAGTCTGCCCCAGTTCAACGAGACGTTCGCGGCCAACCTGCAGAGCATGAAGAACAAGATCAATGAGAGCGAGTGGCAGGTGAGGACTCCGCCAGAGAAACTAAAGCTGTGAAGGGATCGAAAGAATTGATCCGTTTTGTGTTGCTCCCTGCAGAACTTCGAGTCCTGGATGCGCTTTTGGCTGATCTTCCAGATGGCCCAGCAGAAACCAGTACCCCCCACCCCCCAGACAGGTTACTGCAACGGTTTACATTTAGTACTTTTGCCTTCAGATGTGTGCTCCTTAACTAAATACATGATGAAACCAGGCGTGGATTTGAATACAAATCTGAAAATCTGAAACTTGTAAAAGTTGAGAGTCAACCTTATTCTGGAGGAACACCACAGCTAGTTAACCTAACAAAACACAAAAAGAGCAAAATCCAAGTCAGTCTGAGCTATAACAGCGGCCGCCATCAACTGGGTCAAGGACCAGGGCCTGCTTGGACACAGAAAGAATAAAACCTTCTATGCACCAGTTACTGTCGACCTTGGTCTGCTGGGTAGTTTATTTTTATTTTGAAAAGTTGCTACATATTTCTTATTACAGTAAAGACCATAGCAAATTCATTTTATTGCATATGTAAAAATTACATTTTATTTTGAAAAGCAGGGCCTGTCTGAGGAGAAGGTGTCTTGTATGAAACTTAAGTTTAGAGGTGAAACGTACCTGAGGACTAGTTACAACTAGGCTGGGCGATAACGACCAAAACTTGTCGAAACATTTTTTTGGCTGAATTGTAATCTTCATAAAGTATCAACAAAAAAATCAGTTAAGAGTCAAAGCTACATGTCTAAAAAGTCACACAGGCACTTTTATTTATGATGTATTCATTATTTATGTAAAAGAATTTAAATTCCATATGTGGCAGCTAGGGGTGTTCTATGTCATATCGTTCATGATACAGTATTTTTTCTTTCTGGGTAAACAGAAATCGTCATATGCTAATTTCATGACATGAATAAATCCACTACTTAGTGGATTTGGCTCACGTCCGTCATGCAGCACAGAGCTATTAAAGATGTGAAGGCAAACATGGCTGGAATCTCACAGCATCCACTCATGCCAGCAGTAGGGACAGAAACGTCAGCTTCTGATGTATTTTGGCTGCTGCAGGCTCCCGTACCTGTTACCTGGTCTGGTCTTGCGGGGTCGTCGGCCTGTCTCCACACACAAACAGGAAGAGCTAAACCCGGCGCAGCAGCCATGGTGAAAAGGCTTGCTGGAACACAAACTAACCCCATACATGTAAAGTTTGCTAAGCTAAATGCTACGTTTAGGTCAAAACATTAACCCAGAGATTTTTGTGAATCTAGAGTCTGATATCTTTTCTAAAATTTCATCAAATAATCTAAAAATTCTTGGGATATTGTCCAGCCCCGGTCACCACACGTATACATCTTACAATAATGCACCTAAAAGACTATTACTCCATCATTTCTCTACTTAAGATGATGGTAAATCTCTGGTGGATGATATGCATTCATGCACAGGATGATATTTAATTTTTATCTGTTAATCAGTATAAAACAAGCACAATTTGCAGTAATTAATCTGCACCTTTCTAATGTTCCACAGCCTCTGTGATCAAGACCAAATGCCAAATGGATGCATTATCTGAAACCCGCAAGATCGGTGGCTACAAGCCCCAGTGTGACGAGCAGGGCCACTACAAGCCCATGCAGTGCTGGCACGCCACCGGCTTCTGCTGGTGTGTGGACGAGGCTGGAAACCCCATCCAGGGCACCGAAATGCGCGGCCGCCCTGATTGCCGCAGAGGTAGAGAAGGCAGACTTCATAAGGGGCTTTTATTCTGAAGGATGAGCCAAACTGACGTGTTTCTGTTTGTTTTAGGTGCATTTGTTCCTCGCTACAGAGTTGCACCCATGCCGATGCAGCGGACCATC
Source organism: Aphyosemion australe (assembly GCA_006937985.1). Taxonomy (NCBI): domain Eukaryota; kingdom Metazoa; phylum Chordata; class Actinopteri; order Cyprinodontiformes; family Nothobranchiidae; genus Aphyosemion; species Aphyosemion australe. The sequence goes on from SSNS01000417.1 coordinate 207,010, forward strand.
AGCTTGAATGGTGAGTGCTTCAGAAAAAAGGGTTTTTATTGCACTTCCAAAGATTTTGGTTGTAATTCTTTGTTTCTTTTCGGTTTTCAGATGACTAAATCAAAGGAAGCAAAGCGGAGAACGAGGGGTTTCTTTTTCTGTCGGCGTGAAATTGATGCTGATCCATGAACTATAAGAGTCATGATTTCTAATTCTGCTGCTCTCACATGTAATCATTTTTATCTTTTAGCTGCTTGAGCTCCAATCAGAAGAAACTTGTTACACGCGTGGTTCCAACGTCTTTTCTTTCAGGCTGTTTATTAACACATTTATTTTGGGATGTTTTCATTTAAATAACCAGTACAATAAACGATGTGTTTGTTTCTGACAAGTGTTTAAACGGTCGGTTTACCCAGATTTCAGGTTTCTGCATGGATCCGACACGAAGAAGGGAAGCAGGTGTGTTAGTCCTTAGATCTAAAGAATAAAAACGGTCCATGCTCTTTGCAGAAACAGAGTCTCCTGTAGCTCTGCAGATCCACAGACCTCACAGGGAACAGCTGGAGACGCGTTGGCTGTGAGGTCTGTGGACCCTCAGGGCACGGGGGACTCCCTCGACGCTGTCGAGTTTCTAGAATATTTAAACGTTTTGAGGACGATAAAAATCCAACCTGGTTGCTGTTCTGTGAGAGTTCTCAGGATTTGGGTGAAGCGATCCTTTAAAGGATGTAGATATGTGAGAACGTGGTTCTTCTTTGAACATGTCTATTAAAGGTAAATATTTCTTCCAACACTGTACGTTCTTTTGTCTCTAGATGGAACATCAGAATAAACTCAAAGCCGCTTAGATGCAAAGATCACTCACTTGTTTCCGGTGAGAGTCAGACTCCGCCAAGGCTGCCCTTTGTCATCAATTCTGTTTCTAGGTGCAGTCAAGGTGGTGAGGGGATCCGTTTTGGTGGCCTAAGGATCAGGTCTCTGCTTTTTGCAGATGATGTGGTCCTGTTGGCTTCATCAGAACGTGATCTCCAGCTTTCGCTGGAGCAGTTCACAGCCGGATGTGAAGCAGCTGGGATGAGAATCAGCTCCTCTAAATCCGAGACCATGGTCTTGAGTCAGAAAAGGGTAGAATGCCTTCTCCAGGTCAGGGACGAGGTCCTGCCCCAAGTGGAGGAGTTCAAGTATCTCGGGGTCTTGTTCACGAGTGAGGGAAGGGTGGAGCGTGAGATCGATAGGCGGATTGGTGCTGCGTCTGCAGTGATGCGGGCGTTGTACCGGTCTGTCGTGGTGAAGAGAGAGCTGAGCCGAAAGGCGAAGCTCTCAATTTACCGGTCGATCTACGTTCCTACCCTCACCTATGGTCACGAGCTTTGGGTAGTGACCGAAAGAACGAGATCGCGGATACAAGCGGCCGAAAAGAGTTTTCTCCACAGGGTGGCTGGGCTCTCCCTTAGAGATAGGGTGAGAAGCTCGGTCATCCGGGAGGGGCTCGGAGTAGACCCGCTGCTCCTCCACATCGAGAGGAGCCAGTTGAGGTGGCTCTGGCATCTGGTTAGGATGCCTCCTGGACGCCCCCCTGGTGAGGTTTTACTATTTAGACACTTGTCTACATTTTTATTTAGTATTAGTTTTATCTAACATGATATTTTATGAGTCAACTAATGTGAAATAGCTGGAAATACAAATTGGGGTCACAGGAGTTTAAACTGGTTTAATCTCAAATTGCTGTGCTAGATGAAACTACAGCTTTATTAGATATCTGTGATCTGTTTGATGAGCTGGAGACATGAGCTGCTTTTTCCTTCATTTTCAAATAACTCCTGATATTTTCCTGAACCAAAATTTACATCAACTTTGTAAAATTGTCTTTTTTTCAAGCAGAATGTAGAAACTCATTGATTTATGAATCAGGAGCTCTGGAAGTAAAGGGTGGATTGTTTTAGTTATTTATTCAGTTACTTTGCTAAAGAGAATCATTCGTTTCTGGAAATGGACTTGATAAGTTGTCGGTTTGTTTCTACTCAAACTTCCTGCTGGGAGTCTCTGATTTAAAGCTCAGCAGCGCGGTTAAATATCTGATGATCTGTTCATGCACTGGTGATCACATGAAGGACTTCTCAACATCTGGACAGTTACAGCTGTGGAAGCTAACATCAGATTTTACCTTTAGGTGTTTGACTCATGTGACCCTTCAGCCCATTCATTTATATAATAATGGTGTTCTGTTAAAGTTAGTTACAGCTTTTACGTGTGTGTGTGACATTATAAATACTCTACAAAGCGGCCCTGTTGTGGTCCTGAGCAGCCTGGAACAGCGCGGGTGTTTTCTGTGCTGATTAGTGTGAGACCGTCATGCTTCTCAGCAGCACATATGGTGTTTCTGAGATGCCAGAAAATGTCTGCGCTCCACCTCAGAAGTGCAGCAGCAGCTGAGAAAACGCAGCCGTCTCTGTCGAGGAGGATCAGTGGGACGCGGCACACGATGTTTGACAGAAGTTGGGTTTGTTGATGTTTGCTGCACACATTTCTGTGTGGGAACCGCTCCTGTTCTACTGGCTGAAGGAATATTTAGTCTCATGCAGAAGAAGGAAACTAAAGGAACAGTGGGCACACACAGGGTGACTAATGCTATAAAGGAACGAGACAAGACAACCACTATCTGCAGCCCCAGTGGGGACACCGGAGAAAAATAAAATAAATTGAACACAAGAAAGTTTCTCATGGCAGTTTTATCTGGTGTGCACCAGAAAAGTTTTAGGATTACATTGAGAATGTGAAGTTTAACAAGAGGAAGAATTTCACTGGTTGCCCCTGAGTTTGTTGTGTTTTCAGGATATTTACTCTCCTCCTAGAGTCTGAGGCTGTTTTCTCAATATTCACTCACCCACTGCATTGTGTTCACTATAGGTCACAGACACATTTTTTATATTTTGAACCCTAATTGACAACCTTACCTCATAATTATATCACACATTTTCACAGGTAGTATTCCCTAAGTGTCCGGTGGCCCTACGAGAACAATAAAAGAAGATAATTGGGGGAAAGTGCTTCTTGTGCACAGCAGTAATATTCTGGTGCTCATAATAAAGTACTAGATGTGCACAAACCCAGAGGTTTCGTATGTGCACGAGAAACATTCATGGAGAACTTCTCCAGTGGGTACTCATTATAGTCTCATGTGCACCAGAGAGTTTCGTGTGAACCGCAGAAACGTTTCTTGGTTAGAAGGCTTGTGCACATGTTAATATTGTGTGTGAGGAGGTTTTTCATGTGCATGATTAACCTGTTTTAAATTTTCCCTTTAAATATTCACAGAATTTGTTCCTGCTTTAAAACGATTTAATGTTATTTCCTCAGTTTAAACAATGAACATTATCTTTAGGTATTTCAACTTTTCATCAGTAATTATAATAACAGCAATTTGGTTATAGTCACTTTAGATACAACAGATTTTCCATTATTTAAAACATATAGCTGTTTTGCAAAAATGTGTTATCTGGGTTATTTATTTTAGTGACAACATGAAAATGAAACGACATGAAAGTCTACGCATCTCTTTTCAATTTCAGATAAATGCATTTACATTCTTTGGTTTCACCTCTTCATTAAAGGAACACTTGGCTTTTTTTTAGCACCCTAGTGTCCGTTAGTGAAACCAAAAGTGAAAATTATGTTCATCTTTTTAACACCTTAATCTATAACTGTTGAAATGACACGGGGCTCCAAGCTTGCTGCCAGGGTGGCACCAGCCCACCCTCAACACACCCTAGGACTGCCCCTGATTACCTCAGTCTTGTTAGTGACTGTTTTTATTTCTCATATCATTTTTCCTTGATAATTAGTATTGGTAACACTACAATAAAGGTCATGTTTATTAACATTATTAGTGCATTATTAAGCATTAATAAACAAAGGGTCCCTTTATTAACGTTCCTGATATTGTTTATCTATTAAGTGTCCTTAGTAGGGTCAACGATCCAGGGAGGGTGTCTGCTTAGTAATGCATTACTTAATATTAACATTAATATTAAGCAGTTGTTACAGTTTTTCTCCATTGGTCTGGCCCATTTCTTGAAACAGAAATGACATTCTCAAAATAACATGGACAAACCTTCAAACCTCTTGGCAAATGTTCACAACAGAATGGCATTTCTCATTCATTTAATCAAACGGCAAATGCCTTAGTACATGTCTCAATTGTCTCAGTGCATCTTTGCAAATGATTAAGTACAAGTAGCCTACAGTTATACAGTTAGCCCACATTTAGCACATTTTCCAAATGAATAGATCTTGTAGATCGAAACTGATTAGTTGATTCTCAGTCCAATGATCATTCTCTCCAAAACATGTCAGCATGATTTCATTGTATAAGTACTCGCATGCACAACTGTCTGTTCAATTGTCAGAATTGGTCAAGAACATAGTACCATGAATGCCATATATGAATTTCTTTGAATATTTGATACATTGATGACAGTCATTGACAGTCAGGTGAAACTAGACTATAAATATAAACACAATAAGCATCTCCACAATAGAGCAGGTTTTGAAGAAGCATCAGATGACAATGAAACAAATCTACAAGGTACCATTTGAGAGGAACTCTGCCAGAGTGAAGGAGCTGCGGTACCAGTATGTAAATGTAAGTCAGTTACTGGTTGTCTCCCATTATAACCTTACCTGTAATCACAGTAAGCAGTAGTTCACTTATTTGGTTTCAATACCTCCTTTACCTGATTTCAGAATCAGTATTTGCTTCATCTGACTTCAACAATTTCAACAGAAAATCGCAGTTTACTGTATTATACAATTATCATTATGATACTTATATCATACATCATTGTCTATTGTTGGTCCTCTGCCATAGTGACAAAACATCTAAACATTTTGTATGGCAGTACTCACACAATGCCAAAGGGACGATGCATTTTGGGGGCACTGACTATTCAGATTAGAAAGGAATGTAGTTTTGACACATGAGTGAACTGTTTTAGGAGAGATATGAGCTTTTGCAGGTGAACCGTGTTGTTGTGATCAACCATCCAGGTTTATTTTGACAAAAGCACCAAGAATGATGAGAATGTCCGATCTGTGTGGAGAAATGAGCCAAAGGTATTGAGAAGGATCTTTGCCATTTTGGAGACACTGACTGTTTAAATGAGAAAGGGATTTAGATTGAAGCCTGACCTAACAGTTCTGGAAGAGATATGAGCTTTTGCAGGTGAGCTATAGTGTTGTGAACATTTGCCAAGAGGTTTGGAGGTTTGTCCATGTTATTTTGAGAATGTCATTTCTGTTTCAAGAAATGGGCCAAACCAATGGAGAAAAACTGTAATACTTTATTTAATAGTTTATTAATGCTTAATAATGCACTAAGTAGCGTTAATAAAGGGACTCTTATTGTAAAGTGTTACTTTAGTCAAATTTTTGACATTTTATAAAATATTTAAGGATTAGAATAATGTTCTTGTTTTAGTTACAGTTTTTCTCCATTGGTTTGGCCCATTTCTTGAAACAGAAATGACATTCTCAAAATAACATGGACAAACCTCCAAACCTCTTGGCAAATGTTCACAACACTATAGCTCACCTGCAAAAGCTCATATCTCTTCCAGAACTGTTAGGTCAGGCTTCAATCTAAATCCCTTTCTCATTTAAACAGTCAGTGTCTCCAGAATGGCAAAGATCCTTCTCAATAGCTTTGGCTCATTTCTCGACACAGATCGGACATTCTCATCATTCTTGGTGCTTTTGTCAAAATCAACCTGGATGGTTGATCACAACAACATGGTTCACCTGCAAAAGCTCATATCTCTCCTAAAACAGTTCACTCGTGTCAAAACTACATTCCTTTCTAATCTGAATAGTCAGTGCCCCCAAAATGCATCGTCCCTTTGGCATTGTGTGAGTACTGCCATACAAAATGTTTAGATGTTTTGTCACTATGGCAGAGGACCAACAATAGACAATGATGTATGATATAAGTATCATAATGATAATTGTATAATACAGTAAACTGCGGTTTTCTGTTGAAATTGTTGAAGTCAGATGAAGCAAATACTGATTCTGAAATCAGGTAAAGGAGGTATTGAAACCAAATAAGTGAACTACTGCTTACTGTGNCTGGTACCGCAGCTCCTTCACTCTGTCAGAGTTCCTCTCAAATGGTACCTTGTACATTTGTTTCATTGTCATCTGATGCTTCTTCAAAACCCGGTCTATTGTGGAGATGCTTATTGTGTTTATATTTATAGTCTAGTTTCACCTGACTGTCAATGACTGTCATCAATGTATCAAATATTCAAAGAAATTCATATATGGTATTCATGGTACTATGTTCTTGACCAATTTTGACAATTGAACAGACAGTTGTGCATGCGAGTACTTATACAATGAAATCATGCTGACATGTTTTGGAGAGAATGATCATTGGACTGAGAATCAACTAATCAGTTTAGATCTACAAGATCTATTCATTTGGAAAATGTGCTAAATGTGGGCTAACTGTATAACTGTAGGCTACTTGTACTTAATCATTTGCAAAGATGCACTGAGACAATTGAGACATGTACTAAGGCATTTGCCGTTTGATTAAATGAATGAGAAATGCCATTCTGTTGTGAACATTTGCCAAGAGGTTTGGAGGTTTGTCCATGTTATTTTGAGAATGTCATTTCTGTTTCAAGAAATGAGCCAAACCAATGGAGAAAAACTGTAAAATAGATTAAAAATATTTTTGTTAGCTGAACAAATATTTCTATAAGGTTTGTAGCAGGTATGTAGAGCATTAAAGCTAAAATCTTTAATTATATATATGTATATATATATGTATATATACATGTATATGTATATATGTATATGTATGTATATATATGTATATGTATATATGTATATATATGTATATGTATGTATATGTATATATATGTATATATGTATATTATGGCATGCCGTTCAGGAAATTATTATATATTTATATCAGAATAGGTCTGAATATATTGAATGAAGTCTGAATATATTGAACGAAAGTATGAATATATTGATTGAAGTCTGAATATATTGATTGAAGTCTGAAAATATTGAACGAAAGTCTGAATATATTGATTGAAGCCTGAATATATTGATTGAAAGTCTGAATATATTGATTGAAGTCTGAAAATATTGAACGAAAGTCTGAATATATTGATTGAAGTCTGAATATATTGATTGAAAGCCTGAATATATTGAACAAAGTCTGAATATATTGATTGAAGTCTGAAAATATTGAACGAAAGTCTGAATATATTGATTGAAGCCTGAATATATTGATTGAAAGCCTGAATATATTGAACAAAGTCTGAATATATTGAATGAAGTCTGAATATATTGACTGAAAGTCAAGATCTACAAGATCTATTCATTTTCCAAATGAATAGATCTTGTAGATCTAAACTGATTAGTTGATTCTCAGTCCAATGATCTTTCTCTCCAAAACATGTCAGCATGATTTCATTGTATAAGTACTCGCATGCACAACTGTCTGTTCAATTGTCAAAATTGGTCAAGAACATAGTACCATGAATACCATATATGAATTTCTTTGAATATTTGATACATTGATGACAGTCATTGACAGTCAGGTGAAACTAGACTATAAATATAAACACAATAAGCATCTCCACAATAGACCGGGTTTTGAAGAAGCATCAGATGACAATGAAACAAATGTACAAGGTACCATTTGAGAGGAACTCTGACAGAGTGAAGGAGCTGCGGTACCAGTATGTAAATGTAAGTCAGTTACTGGTTGTCTCTCATTATAACCTTACCTGTAATCACAGTAAGCAGTAGTTCACTTATTTGGTTTCAATACCTCCTTTACCTGATTTCAATTCAATTCAATTCAATTCAGTTTATTTATATAGCGCCAAATCACGACAAGAGTCGTCTCAAGGCACTTCACAAAGTAAACATTTCAATACAGTTCAGTTCATAAGCCAATCAGTAAAAAAGTTTCCTATATAAGGGACCCAGCAGATTGCATCAAGACACTGACTAGTGTCATTGTGTTGGTACAATCCTCATACTAAGCAAGCATTTAGCGACAGTGGGAAGGAAAACTCCCTTTTAACAGGAAGAAACCTCCAGAGGATCCTGGCTCAGTATGAGCAGCCATCCGCTACGGCTCACTGGGGGTTGAGAAGACAG